>JAUCMS010000031.1:16497854-16508451 GCA_032357445.1 Enteromius radiatus | reverse complement strand
CCGGGGTATTTATACATGTGAAACTAGGTCAGTGGGTGGAGACAACAATCAAACACCATGACAACAAACGAGCAGGGCGGAGACATGAGTTCGTGGGAATGAGTCCAGGCATGAAAACAGAGGTAAACGCACAGTTCGCTGGAGTGCCATCCAGTGGCCTGAGCTGGCACCTCCAGCTGATCATGACAGTGCCAGAATGAGAGTCCAAACAGTTGCTTAAAACATTACAAACTAATTCATCAAGACATTTTGAAGGTAAGTATTTTCAGTTTTCATTTTGGGCTGAACTATGTATTCCTTCTAAAGTGAATGACACTAAATAAAACCATAATCTCTATACACTACAGCATAGCATATGCATTTACAACTATACATGTGATGTCCCATCATTCTTTGCCAGGATAAAAACATGTTCTGTTTAGAGACTTGACTGGGCTTTTTCTATCTCACCTTTTACCTAAAAGCACAAATATATAAACAAACATAGATTATTCTTGATATCTGATATTTTAACGAAGAGTCAGAGGCAGAGGGACCCATGTGCAGTGTTTTATTAAAGGAAACAAGGTCAAAGAGGCAATGGTCAGAGCAGCAAAACAATCAGAATATCAGTCAGCACGGTCACAAGGCAGAGGTTTAGGCAGAGTCAGGCAATCCGCGGTCATACAAGAGTAGTTTGGGATAAATGCTCCGAATTGTCAGCCAGGGCGAGAACAAGACTTTGCGTCTTGCTGAAGACAGAGCGTGTCTTATAAAGAGGCGGTAACGAGCAACACCTGGATGCGTGATCAGACCCAGGTACAGGGTTTAATGGGAAATAGAGTCCGGTAGAACTAGTACTCGGGTGGGGGTGCCCTCTGGTGTTCATCGGAGAGAGCCACAGAGGTCTCATTCATGACATATATGACAATTTGTTCGTATTAGTACGAGGTGCCAAATTCGTGCTAATTCACACAACCTCACTCATACTATTTTGTACGATTTGTCTAAAACCCTGTTTAGGGGTGGGGTTAGGTTTAGGTCATTCGTACAAATTCATACGAATTGGCAACTCGTAAAATACGTACCATTTAGAAGAAAATTTGTACGAATTAGCCACCTCGTAAAATATAAACGAATTGCCGTGAGATCAGGTTGGATAAGATGTATCATCAGCAAACATTTTATGTAATTACAGCATGATAAGATAAGCCTGTAATCATGTTCAACTAAAGACACCTGCATCTTGATCAGAGAAGAAACATTTAGCAGAAAATCCCATTGTCTGCCTCAGTGGTGTGAAATTGATTCTGCTATTTTTATTTCTCTTTATAATTGCAGAACGAAAGCAGCACGTGCAGAAAGAAGCGCTGATGTCTTTAAACTACAATCTGTGATAAGGATACTGAAGGTCTTTTATGATCCGAGACCTTCTCATTTTACATTTGAACTATTTCATATAAACTACCACCAAGACTGCTTTTATTTTATAAAAAAAATAATTAAACACAGTAATATTGTAAAATAATATTACAATTTAAAACATGTGATCTCTATGTGAATATATTGTAAAAAAAATAAAAATAAAATATTCATGTGATGTTCAGCTGTATTTTCAGCATCATTACTCCAGTCTTCAGTGTCACGTGATCCTTCAGAAATCATTCTGATATGCTTATTACCATTAGAAACATTTCTGATTATTATCAGTGTTGAAAACCATTGTGCCGCTTTACATTTTGACTACATTTTTTCATTTTCTTTCAATTTCAAGATTTCCTTACTCACTTTTTGAAATAGCAGATCACAAAACATAAATGTCTAGCCTTAATTAACAACCAGCAGTAACTGAAACACATCTATGCAACATTAGAATCGTATACCTAACTAAACTAGGTTTTTCGTATCCATTCGTGCCCACAAAAGATGCTAATTCTCAACGTTGTACACTGCTTGATAGCTACTGATATGTTGAGTTTTTGCTTTAAACCACACAGAGAAGCTGCTGCAGCAAATATATCAGCACCCTGCTAATGTGCATGACAATCAAATCAATTATCAAGCATTAAAAACAACGCAGGATTCAAGGAGTGTAAGGTACATCACACATGATGCACCTCTGCGACAGGGATGCGTGCACACACACACAATGACAGGGGTGTTTACCTTTCTTTTTTTTCTTTAATTAAAGCATGCTGTAAGTGTGAAATTAACTCTCTCCTGCTCTGAGTGGGCGCCTCAATCAGATTTCTTTGTCTCTCACGTAATTATCACCCGCTATAATGAGAGCGCAGCACGCGGCCACTACCAGCAGGATGAAAGAGAAACTGTAGAAATAGTAAAGGACAGACAGAAAGAAAGAGAAGGAAGGAAGGAAGGAAGGAAGAAGAGAAAAAAGGGGGGTGAGGGAAAAGAATGGCTGGTTATTAGCACCTTGAAGAAAGAAGCCTGCATGCCGAGCCCCGTGATAATTCAGCGCTCTGTCTCCCCGCTGAAGAAATGCAGACCGCAGAGGAGACGGGGATATGAAAGAAACAATATACAGGGTGATAGATGGCACAATTCGGAGGGGAAGAGATGCGGAGAGTCTTATGAGCAGCAGGAGTCCGAACTGAGACAGAACGGCCCTTTAGACTTCTATAATAACGTGTAGATTCATCCTGATTAGTTTGTCTTGTACTCTGTTATCAAATCGCTTCTGCTCTTTGTCTACATGAGCTACCAGCTGTCCCCTCCGGCTCAAAGACAGATAACTTACATTCTCCTTATGAAAGAAATATCACTCACATATATTTTTTATCATATATACTTAAGGACAGCAGAATATGAAGGTTCACTCTAGAAAATAAAGGCACCCAAAGGAGGGTTTGATGTGATGCCATTAAAGAACCTTTTTTTTTTTTGGTTCCCAAAAGAACTGGTCAGTGTTTCTGAAAAAAACCTTTCTATGGACATCTGTTCTAACATTTAATATTTGGCTACTCTGTTCCACTAACAACAGGCCTAATAGTTATTTGTTAGTACTAGTGCTTAATCTTTAGGAGATCCTAAATCTTTAAAAGATACCGGTGCTTGTTCATTATATAGCACCTGTTAATGAGATACTAGAACTCATTCAATAGATACTTGCTGATGAGCTACTATTATTTATACAATACTAGTACATATTTAGAGTATCTATAATAGATACTTATTCCAAACCTTACTAGAAGTGTTAATTTGAGTTTTATTTGAATTCCACAGTGCTCATTCTGACTCAAAAAGTAAAAGTGCAGTTTAAAAAATGTGACTAGTATTGTAATATTTGTTAAGAATTAGATACTCAACCCAGTCTCACGTTTTTTTTTTTTCGTAATACGGACACGATTCTTACTCGACTTTCGTGAATCCAGCACGAAATGATGCATCCAATGGAATCGTAGATTTACGTTCGTGCTGGAGTTACGAAAATAATGAAATATTCGTGACCCTGACACGAATAAATAGATTTAGTGCTAATTTCGTGATATTGTCACGACCTGCTGTATGAATGACTACTAGTACCTGTTATTGAAAAATAATAGTATTTAATAAACACTAGTGTTTAAAGAATACTTACTAGTAACATTTTCAAATATTATATCTTACTCGTATGGACTGGACAGTTAATATCTGAATGACAGATCAAAAAAGCGTTCAATGGTAAAAATGTGAAATGTATTACTAGTTACAGTAGTACTTAGTCACTATAATAATAATAATAGTTTTTATTTATATAGCGCCTTTCCAGAGCTCAAGGACACTTGACAATGAATGTAACAAAGAAGAGATAATCCAAACAGACATAGAAAGAAAACAGTAATCAAGGTCAACAAACATACAAGAAGTCAAGTTTAACAAACTGGAAGTACAAAACAAGACCTGAGAGATGTATTCAGAGGACAAGTAGATTAAACAGAGCGGTCAGTTTATCGACTCAGAGGTGTAACATTCAGAAAACAGATGGGTTTTAAGTAAAGATTTAAATTCAGACATATTGTTAACAGAATGGAGTGAGTATAGTAGAGAATTCCAGAGTTTAGGTGCAGAAAACACTAAATGATCTGCCCCCCATTGAAGAGAGGCGGTACCGAGGGACAGCGAGAAGGCCAGAATCAGAGGAACGTAGTGAGCGGGTGGAAGTGTAGGGGACAAGCAAATTGCAAAGATAAGAGGGAGCTAAGCCATTTAAGGATTTAAAAACAAGGAGAAGAATTTTGAATTTAATACGACTGTGTAACGCTCAAAGCCAAGACGGGAGACTTGAATTCAATAAAAGGAGTTTATTAAACAAACGGAAAAAAAACAGGCTCAACATAAATCTCAGGCACCATGGCGAATAATACCGAATGAACTTGAAATCCTTTCCTCAGTGATCTCCTGATCGCTGTAAACGTGAGCCGTACGAATGGCGATCTCCTGATCGCTTTCTCCACTCCTCAAACAACTGTGCAGCAAGGACAACTGAAGTGGGTATGCTAAGATAAAACAAACACCTGCATAATTCAATGTATCATATATCAAAAGTACATAATCATCATGTAATTGCACACCACTAAAACTAGAAAAGGTTTTATAAAAGAAAGAAATATGCAGAAACTCACCGATCTAAGGCTGAATCAGAAAATTCTTCAGGCAGAAGCACGTCTGGCTCATCATCGCTTGATGAATGATTTTGTTCATCATCACTTTTGAAAAGTTCCTCAACAACCTCCGAAAGTGTATAATGCCCTTTAGGCCAGCGTGAGTTCATCTTGCGAATGTGAGGTAAAAAATGACAGTGTAGTCTGTGTGTTTAGGCTTTCTACTCTCCAAATTTACAAACATTTACCAGGTGTGCCAGACCACTGATTGTGATTGGCACGTGTTTGCAATCAAACATAAAGACCTTTTCTATTGGATAAGGTTTATTTTGTCATCAGTGTTCAAAGAGGCCATTGGTCAACTGATAAGCAAAAACTGAAGGAGCCCTAGTGACAGCTCTGGCTGCCCCATTTGGCTACTGAGACTGTCTTGCCTTGCTGTTTTTGGACATAACTTTGTGAAGGCAGGCTCAAAGACTCCACCAACACAGCAATTAGTATATGTTTTTTGAAAAACCATTCAAAAAATTACATTTTATTACAAAAATCAACATTATAATTCTCATTCAAGACGGTATATATGAACTATGAATTTACAGATTAATGTGAAATTATGAATATTATTATTATTAATTTTTTTTACTAGACAAATACTAGAATTGATGTCTTATGAACCTTGAGAGTGAAAAAAAAAGTTTGAATGATTGAAACTGTGTGTTTTGACTTTTTGCGGAAAAGTTTACAACTGCTGGTGTTTTTTTTTTTGAAGTGCACTCTTGTCATAAATTTCTCTATAACTTTTATTATTTCATTGCTATCATAAAACACTGGTCAAATATCTATTCAGGAGTCTTAGACCTTTCCAACAACATATAGTTTGTCATGATTACATTACGTTTTAACTGTAATATAGTGAAATAAATGTAGGTGTCCTGTATACGGGACGGTGACAGTTAAAGTTAAACACACACAACGATCCCCTGATCGTGTTCTGTCTTTCTTTTCCTTAGGTGCAGAGTGAGAAGGTGGTATCAGGTGAGTGTGCAATGTGAGTATAGTTCCAGGGCTTCTCCCGATCGCTTGTTCGTGAATGCTGTGGCTGCGACTCAGGTAAGTATCAGAGGTTAGTATAGCAGGTAGGTGCGGCCTGCGCTGGATTCCCACAGGCATGAGATGAGAGGTACGTTCTACAGTCAGCTGTCGGGATACTGAGACAGAGAAACAGGTAAGCATATAGGAGGCAAGGCAGGTGAGTAGCTCTGTTGCCTCGAGCTCAGCTGCAGACTGAATGGAGAGCGCGGCTTTTGTGCTTCAGCCGGTGATTAGAACAGGTGTGTCTCGTTAATGTGAATGTTAATGTCTCGTGTATGCACTTTTCGAATCAAACAGGCTTTTATTAGTCCACCTGTACTCAAAGTCATCTGCCATAATTTACTCACCAACATGTTGTTCCAAATCTGTGTGACTTTTTTCTTCTGCTGAACACAAAAGACATTTTTACTAAACTGTGGCATTGGCTTCTACAGTAGAATCAAATCCTTGTAAGATTTCCAGCAGTTTTGTTTTAAAACTACAGTTAATGAAGATATCCTGGAGTACAGCAGTAAGCCACAAGACTTCTAGGATTATATCCCACTATCTCACAAACCAGACATTAAATCGTTTACATGAAGTCTGGCAAATATTGTACAAACTTTGTTCCCCTCCATACAGAAGTAACAAACACTGAAACATTTCAGTGACTCACTCAAAGTGGAATATGCAGATGTGCTCAAAGGATTTGTTGGCAAACATTAAAACAACAGCATGGTTATTTCAGCTTTTTGCTAAACTTTGATTTTATTTTTTTAGACTCACAATGCCTCAAACCCTGCAAACACTGGCAATCCAACAACATTTGTTTTTTCTCTCTCTCAGAAGCAACTGAAAATATTTTCTAACCTCTATAAAACATATTCAAAAAGAGTATAACTCAATCAATCATAAAGTCACCTTTCAAGAAAAGTTCAGACTTCTGTTTAGAGTTCTGAAAATGCATGCATGTATTTGATTATGACCAAATATGACAAGGGCATTCTACCAATGCTATACTGAGGTAGTATTTGTTTCAGCACCTCAGTATTGCAGGTAATGAGATTGATGTGACCAATAAAAATCTTTTAATAAAACAAATTTGTGCCAAAATTTAAAAAAAGATATATTATATTAATCATTTTAATCTTAGTTAAATAATATGAATACCAGGGTTTATAGAATGCAGGCTCTTCTGTCTGGTGCGAGTTGTTTTTGCAGGGTGTGTGTGTGTGTGAAAATAAGCAGAGCATGCAGCCAGACTCGCAGTGAAAGTCAGTCTGAACGCTGTGTTATCTCTCACACATATGCTCACCTCAGGGACATTCGGCTCGTTCTGATCTTCCACCACACAAATGTGCACTGCAGGCACAAAAGTTTAGTCCACTTCTCAGTGCTGTCTGTCAGATAAAACAATTAAAAGCCTCAGAAGGGCCCTGCAGAGACACAGCTGCTTCTGTCCTCTAGCTCCCTGCTCTCCATTAACAAACTCAAGCACAACTAACTGCTGAAAATATACTAGACCAAAAAACAGGCATATCTTGGCTATTAAAGGGATAGTTCACACACATAAATCAAATTCTGTTATCGTTTACACCAAAAACTGATAGCACAGCAAAAGTGGTTCATTAATAAATTTGTAGTATCGTACCTTCAGACTTAGTTGAATGTGCTGACAACAAAATCACACAAAAATTATGAATGGAAATCAAATTTATTAACCCATGGAGGTCTGGATTTGGAGTCACACTCAAAAATTGGAAAACAAACTACAGCTGATCCAACTTTGATTTAATGCCCTTAAAACAAGTCAAAATGAGGCTCAGTAGTGTGTGTGTCCTCGCAGAACCTGATTTTGCTGAGTTCGGCGTGTCCCTGGTTCCTTGCCGCTGTCGCCTTTGGCTTGCTTAGTTGTGGTCACCTGATTTCTAGTGATTATCATTGTTTTGATTACAGAGACCGTCTCTGCATTTGATAAATAAAGTTTAATCTGGTCATTATATATTACCATCACTCTGTTCTCCTATTTGATAATGTTCAGTGCTTTGCTACAAACTGTGTTGTTAAAAGCGCTATATAAATAAAAGTGACTTGACGTGACTTTAGTTCAACTATTGTGATTTTTATTTGTAGTGAACACATGTTTAATTTTGATTATGATTAAAACATATGTAACCGAGTGCAGGAATGAACGTGAGTTACCTGATACTGATATTACTATAGCCAGGCTTAACAGTGTTCTTTTTTTAAAATAAATGTTGTGTTGTGACTTAATCTGTACATTTTTTACATTTAATATTGTCTCTGTACCTTGATAACTTGAAATGGAAAGGACAAATGACCTCCTGCTATGCTAGAGCTCACATACAGTACTGTACAGTAATATCGATGTATCGAAACTGAACCGTTACCGTGGCCAGAAAACCGTGATACAAACCGAACCGTGGGGCTCACTGTACCGTTGCATCCCTAATATATATATATATATATATATATATATAGATATGGAAATTTCTAATCAAAACAATGGAATAAGAGGAATGAGTAACAAATCAAATTAAACCAGAATTGACAAAATTCACTTGCACTACAGAGGTGGCACAGAAGAAAACAAAAGTGGCTTGTAGATATTTACAGACAGGCAAGGAGGCTGGCATGAGTGCAATTAACTTCCTAAATTCATGTTGAGATTCAGGTTTTACATATAAAATTTTGAATATAGAAATATTCAAAGATATAAATAACTGAAATGATAATTTTAAAATTAAACAAAACACATTAGGTGGCACTAAGTTACTGATTTTATTACTGAATCATTCAATTGGTTCGTCCGAATGGCTGATTCATTCGGGAGCAAAGCAAGTCCTTGATTGTGTGCATACTACCCACCCATTCTGCTCTAAATAGTTCTTAAAATTACTAATATCACATGGATAATATGCACATTGATGTCTTTATGAATGGGTGATTGGATTGATTCAATATATTCGTTTAAAAACACAGATTTGTTCATAAATGAAACATGCTGTGTTAATGGAAATGTGTAGCTGCTGAGTTGTGAGTTCGTTAAACTATTTTAGTTGACGAAATATTTCAAATTTAGGCAGTACTTTTTGTTTATAGAAATAACTTACTGTTTTATTCTTACAAGGCAAAAAACCCTTGATGTTTTCGTTTTCTGTATGATTTCTTTATGATAGTACAGGATCAGACTTGTCTGGCTCGTTTTCTGTAGTTTCTACAATGTTAACGTTCCTGTCAACTGTTTCACCCGAAGCAGCAGCAGGGGCAGACTCAATAAAACACTGAAAGGGTATAGTTCATCCTTTAGTGATTCACATTAGTTCATTTCAAGCTTGCACAATCCCAACTCTCGTCAAATGAATCAGCGTGATTATGAAAAAGCCAGTGTTTCGCAACACAGACAGTGTGAATTTATGAATGAACATGTGAAAGGTCTGTGACATATCCGCATGATTTTTTAAGTGGTTATACAGGTCTAAGAGTGTAATAATGTTAACTGTGTAATTATAAATGTAAGTACATAAATTAATTTGTTACAATCTCCAGCTGGAGTTCCCTCTGTGTCTCCACCAGAGGGCACTCCAGCCAGAGCAGTTCCACGCTCCGAACTCCATTGCCCATCATGCCTCATTCCTGGGACTGATTACACACACCTGCCCAGGAACCGATTGCATCACACACCTGCACCTCATCACGTCACCCACATACTGATTACACGCACATATAAGACACAATCTAATGGTACGTTCACACCTATTCGCGCGTAGTTGGACGCTTAAACATTTCTAGTTTACTCGCTTCATTCGCGCATGAAATTCGCTTCATTTGCGTTTCATTCGCTTCACAACAAACGTGATTTTGCGTCATGGGAGAGGCTTCTGCCAGGCGGTTCCAGTCTCTGTAGTGGTTAAACATGAGGTAAAATTTGTTTCGGTATATCAAATAGGCACACATACAGCGAGGATGATTTTGTCCTCCATAGTTTCGGAATTCTGCCTCCGCTTGCTGGTAATCACGTCACTACTAGAGCAAGCTCCTGATTGGTTAACGCGGCGCAAATTTTCACCAAAGTTCAGATTTTTCAACTTGAGCGATTTGCGCATATTGCGACATTCGTGCCACTTAATTTGCCGTGTTTGTTTTTCTTTTTGTTTTCTTGGACTGTTTTTTTTTTTTTTACCTGTTTTTTTGAGTGTCTGCTGCCACCCAATCCCTGCCTGTTTTCACCGACTTTGATTCTGTCTTCTTTGATCTGTTGGCCGGTATTTGACCCTGCCTGTCTGACCACGAAATAAAGCTTGCACACGGATCCGCCCTTATCAGTCTCCTTCGTTAAATAATTAAATTACATATAGGTATTGTACAATATAAGTACAATTTAAAAACATGTATGTACACAATAAGTGCATTGTACCAAATGATTATTTTAAATTTAAGTACATAGTAGTTCATTTTTGGTCCCACCTAATATAAAGTGGGACCACAAATGTGTATATATATATACAGTATATATATGTGTGTGTGTGTGTGTGTGTGTTTATTTAAGACTCAAGAGGACTAAAACACCTTTAACTGATCAGATCAGAGCTTGAACTGAAATTTCGATCTGATTAGAAGATCCAATAACAGAAAAAATCATCATGTACATTTTTAAATCCAAATATCCAAATATTCAAAAACACCTTGAACACATATAGTGCCATGATGCATATGTATTTTAGTGCTGTTAAACAATTAATTGCAATCAATTGCATCCAAAATAAAAGTTTTTGTTTACATAATACGTGTGTACGGTGTATATCTGTGTATATCTATTATGTATTAAATATGTAACCATACTTTGATGGACTGAGTGGGCCTGGCGGCGTGTGATGAGGCGCACCTGAAGTGAATGGTGCCTCATCACCGCCGCCATTAAAGGA
>JAUCMS010000031.1:16415029-16428793 GCA_032357445.1 Enteromius radiatus | reverse complement strand
GTGATACAAGACCTGATCACACTGTCGGGGCTTATTTTGCGATAACTACCGGCTACACGTCTATTATCCCTTACTTATATCCTGTTACGACCTGGTTAGGGTTAAAGGAGTAATATTAAAACTTGTGGTAAAAGTGTAGAATGATGGGAGTAGCAATAAACAACGCTCCAAACTAAGGTACACTTCAAAGTGCTAATAAAGCAAGAGCTTCTTTCTCGATGGTAGAATAATTTAGCTGATGTTGGTTAAACTTACGAGAATAATAGCTAATAGGATGATCTATCCCATTCTCATCTTCTTGAATAAGGACAGCACCAGCGCTAACAGCGCTTGCATCAACCTTTTATTTTTTTTTTCTTTTACTAGTAGAGAGTAGGGAAGCATACGGCGCTTGGCGCTGAAGATTTCTTTTTTGTTTGTTTATTTTATTTAGGCAGGGTAGAGGTTAAGATAAGTTAGAAATGGGTTCTCTATCGCAGTGGTTTTCAATCCTGTTCCTCGGGACCCACTGCTCTGCACATTTTGCAGACTGCTCCATCTCGGTTTGATGTGACCAGTGATGCTTGGGATACCTGTAACAAGAAGACTTCTGAGAGCCCTTCGCTGGTGGAACGAGTCACTGAATACCATGAGAGGTTCTGGACTAGGACCTGTTCTGTGGAGGCAGCTGATGCTCAACAGATGCCTCCATGAGAGGTTGGGGAGCAGTGCTCAATTGTACATGGGTCAAAGGCCTTTGGGAACCACCCTGGACATCTCAGCACATCAATGTGTTGGAATTGAGGGCCATTCATTTAGGACTGGGCTCACCTGGTAGGTTGTCCTGTCCTAGTGAGGACAGACAACATGGTAGCAGTGTCATACGTGAACAGACAAGGGGGTCTGGCATCACCTTTACTCTGCAAGGTGGCTCACAACCTTCTCACATGGGCACAACCTCATATGCTCTCACTGAAGGCAGTGCATCTTCCAGGACTGCAAAATCAGGCAGCCAATATGCTGTCAAGAGGGGGTCTTTGGCCAGGTGAGGCATTGACACAAGAGTGGCCTCAGGGTCTCCTGTACGCTTTCCCCCCTTCAGACATCTTCCTCCATTACTGCAGAGTATACAGACGGAGTTAGTGGAAGTGATTCATGTTGCTCCATTGTGGCCACACATGCCCTGGTTCTCAGACATTCAACCTCTCCTGGTAGGCCCTCCCCTGGAGCTTCCACACAGACGAGATCTTCTATCACAGTCTCAGGGAGCACTGCTCCACCCATTTCCTCAGGGGCTGAAGCTGTGGACTTGGCCCCTGAGAGGGCCCAGCTGTTAGCTATGGGACTCTCAGCGCCTGTAGTGCACACCTTGCAACGTGCCAGGGCACCATTAACAAGGACCTAGATGTTCTTCTCATCATTTTGACCCAATGACATGCTCAATTCCTGACTTTCTGCAGGAACATTTGGATTCTGGAAAAATCACCTACTACTCTTAGAGGATTGATTGCTGCTATGTCTGCAGCTCGAGGGAGTAGGTTGAGTCCTCCTCCTCATGACGGAAGGCTGATTAGCAAATTTCTTAAAGGCGCCCAAGGTCTGAGTCATTGAATACTGTTCTCAGGGCTCTTGTTTTGGCTCCATTTAAACCCCCTGGATTCAGTAGACTTGAAGTGGCTGTCAATGAAAACTGCATTCCTAATAGCTCTCACATCAGCTAAAAGGATTAGTGAGCATGTGCATGCAGACTGCTGTAGATTGCTGTAGGGTTATACTCCGCCCCGGAGTACCCCATTTAAACCAAGTTACTGAACTCCAGGGAGTGGATCAAGAGGCAGGGACCCTTGCTTTGCTCTGTGAGAACATAACGAACTAACATTAGGTGCACACGTAAAATTAGATGTATGTGCTGAATGTTTGTGTGCTTTAAGACAGAGAAACTTGGTCACCCTCTGTCAAAGGCTAGGCTTTCTCATTGGATAGTTGATACACTATGGCAGGCGTATGAAGGCGCTGGATTGCCTGCTCCCTCCCACCATCATACACGCTCTACACACAGTGTTTCCACATCATGGGCTCTGTTTAGGAGGACAGTCTTGGCTGATATTTGTGCAGCAGCTTCATGGGCTGCTCCATCCACCTTTACATGATACTACAGGGTAAATGTGGCAGCTAGTACATCGTTTTCTGAATCTGTGCTAGGACTAACTAAGGGATGATACTTAAGGCAGGAGAAGACAGCTGCCATGACATCATATGTCATTTTATGAGGGTGGATTTGTTAGTGACATTTTTGTAACAACGGATAAAAAAAAATGACTGACCCTGTTAGAAATCTTATAATGGGTCATGTGTGTATCTTCCAACCATACAGTAATCCAAACACAAACCTCAAAATCAACACAAAAATGCACAAAATGAAGTTCTACCCATGGCTGTCCCCAGGGACGGAGTACCAAACGGGCTGTTGCCCAGGGGCCCTAGGGTTGCGGTTGCGGTGCCACGGGTCCATTCTATGTTTGTGCGAAAGTTGTCTGAACGTTTTCCTCACAGGGCAACCCCAACGTTGCAGCAACGTTGTGTGGAGGTGTCACTCAGGGGGAGATGCAAACGTTGCGGCAACGTTGCGTGGAGGTTTCGCTCAGGGGGCGACGCAAAGATTTACCAAAGTCACAGTTGTCCAGGGGACCCACGGGCGCAACTTGCCCAGGGGCCCATCCGACCTATAATCCGTCCCTGGCTGTCCCAGTCCTCTGACCTGAACCCTTCAGAAGAGGAGTGAAATGAACTGAAGAGATTATTTCTATAAAGACATGCTTATTTACTGTTGTGGTGTACGAATAGTAAAACAAACTGCAAGCATATTAATGATCAAACAAACACAGTTTCTCGTATAATGAGACAGTCTTTCATGAATTTTTCTAACATGTCTACTTAATTATAATCAGTACACATAGTATGCAAATTATTAGTCTTGTTCATGAAACCTAAACAGTTTGTAGTGGTTCCTTTTGATAGCAAGTAATGAATTAATCCTACAAAAGTTGAGTTCCAGGACTGCAATTCATCAGCATAACTATCAAAATGCTGTCTGTTTTCTTTATTATTAGATCTAGTACTCGTGATTGTAACCCAAGGCACTACAGTGATCATCACTGATGAAGAGCACATTAACAGTCCTGCGGTTCAGCGCTTCAAGAGCACCTCAGGGAGTTCACGTAGGTTTTACGGATGTCATAGTCATCAGCTGGACGATTATAGGCCTTCCAGACCGGTTCACCCACAAACAGACGCATGGCTTGAGTGTAGTTCTGAAGAGAAAAGCAAAACACTGTTTCAGTTGAAGGAGTAGTGGGCTGCTAAAGGACTGGCTCAGTGAATCGTGAGACACATACGGTTTCATCAACGGTGAATCTGTGGTAGATCCCCGCCGGCAGTGTGATGAGATCCCCTTTAGATACAGCTATTCGGATCCAGCGGTCATCTTTGTCCCTCACATCAAAGTAAGACGATCCGTCCAGTATATAGCGGATCTCATCGTCAAGATGAAGATGTTCCTCATAGAACATTTTCACCTGGAAATCATGAATTTGAGACTTACCGATGTAATACATACAGTAAAACTGACAATGAAGTAAATCCTGTTCAAATGCATAACCTACTTTGTTCTCATAATCAGGAAGTTTATCTGGGTGAATGGTTATGATATCCATATAGGAATAACCCTTTTCTTCTCGGATTTTCTGCAGTTCAGGGTCATTTTCATAAATATCAGCATTTAACTAAAAAAAGAGAGAGAGAAAAAATCTGAACCTTTAAAAAAAATTGACAACCAGTCATACTTTAGTGCCACTAAAATACCATTCATTTTGTTCATATTTTGAATTAGGTTTTGATTTTATATGTTAGATTTTTACTTCCTGCTAAGTTTTAATATTTTTGTTGTATTTTTTTTTTGTCATTTTTTTCTAAAATAGCCTACATCTACATATTTCTTTTTTGTCATTTTTTTAAGTTATAAAATAGCCTTCATCTACATATTTTTATTTATTTGTATTTTTTTTTTACAAAAAAATTTTATTTTTATTTTACATAAAAATGAAAACAAATAACTGTACGTTTTCCAATACATATATTAAAAAAATATAGCCTATGTTTTAATTAATTTTATTCAACATTGATTTTAAGTGAATAAAAAATAACTATAACCAGGGCGTATTTGCATGGTAGTACCTTGTTATAATGGGTTTGCTGTTGCAGTAAAAAAAACTAAACTGTTCATCGTAGGATCTGAATGCCATCCAATGTTACGCTAATAACTATGTTTTTATAAAGGTGGAGCGTGAGTTGTTGTTTAAGTTTGGTCAGATACGTCATTGTACTGCAACATTCATAGAAAGTGAATAAATGACAAGACAAATCCAATAACTTAGAAGGCTCATTTTATTTTATTTTTTAGTTGATTCTATTTTTGCATATGTGGTTTGCATTCGTACAAAATACACATAAACGCAGAGTTCGTCGCGTTACGTGATGCGTGTGTGCAATATTAATGTGTGTGAATTTTGACCGAACCTTCCAGTAATAAACTCCGATCTGCTCGAGCTGTTTGAGAGTCACGGGCTGGTTCGGCTCCAGTCTGTGAGGCAGCTTCTGGTCCTCGCTGAACTCATCCATATACCATGCCTCTATTCCACTCATCTTTAATATACAGCTTATTCCACATGAAGCATAAACACGACTGTACGGAAGCTCCGGTCTTCAAAATAAAAGTCTCTCACAACAACAAAATAATAAGAATACATTTGTGTAGGCCTATATTTCTTTATCTTTTTATTAAGAAAATTAAATAATTGCTAACCAAAGTACCAGATTCCTGCTTGGGACTTCTTGGTAAAATATTTTTTTAATGTTAAAAGAGTAAATAATCACATTTATTTGTTTGTTTGCTTAGTGCAGTGTGGTACTCAGGCTCCTTCTAGTCCTGAGGAATCACTAAATTAACAACTTTGCAGACTGTTTACAATGAAGGGAAGCTACTTTAAAACTGCAAATAAGCTACTTTTTCAAAACTATTATTATGGAGGTACCTGGAGAGCCAAATGTTTTCTGGGGTGGTACTCAGTATAAACGTTTGAGAACCACTAGCTTGATTTAATTAAAGTCATATTAATGATTAAATGCCCACGATGCGCTTCTATGGAAGTCCAGTATAATTAGTTAAAAACGGTTTCAGTTTCGTTGTCGATGAAGGTGTACCTGTTATTATACACTCTTCTGCAAAGTTCAATAACTTGTATTAACTTATTGAACTTTGCTTGAATTTTATACAGCTTTTATTATGAAAGACACAGAGTTTTGACCTTTGGCAGCGCTTCCGTATCTGTCTCACCGTGTCTAGCTTCACAGTATTGGGGGCTTTTATCAGTGTGAATACAGATTCCAGGTTTGTCAGACATTCATCTTTAAATATTGTTATCTGAACAGTTCCGTTTCTCAGGTTTACGTGAAATGATGTATGAAAGTATGGATGATTTCATTTCGTTTTAAAGTATTCACTTACAGCTGATTTATCTAGAATTGCAAAGCGGCTATCAGAAGCGCTAACTAGCCTCTAGCTACATTGTTGATAAAATAATCGATGCTTTATTTAGTTACAGACGTTTTTTGCACGAAAGGGAAATAATTCGATCTTGAGTCGTTTTGAAGAAGAAAATGAAACGGTATTTTTCCGCGCAGTCAGATTTGAGGAAACTCCTCAGCTGATAAATCAAATACCACAGTAATAACGTTACTACGAGTCAAGATAAACAAAGCCATCTGTATTTTTTAAAGCACCATCTAAACACCATGATATCTGATAATAGTTTTTGTAAAAGTCCAGGCACTATCACTGGTGTCACCACAGAAGTGTTTTTGTTTACATATCACACCTTCATATTATGGTCTAACGTTACAAGTTCTTCTTTCTGAATGTAAATGGTCTTAAACTCAAAGAACTGACCGGTCGGAGCTGAAAACATTACCTTTATGTTATTATGTGATTATGTGTGCTTTGTGATCCAGAGGTCCCGCAGTTTCTATGACCCCTGGGCCACTTCACAGCATCAATGGCTGATAATGTGGAAAATGCTGTCAATAATGTGGTAAGTAATATTGTGCTATGTTTTGTGATTATGTAGTCCTCGTAATACACATAATTAACATTGTATGTGGTCGATTATTTCTTTTTAATAGTTACTTGCTGAGCTTTGATCTGTCCCCTGTGAAGAAGTGTTATTTGTAGTGCTCTCAGTAGTGTAGGTTGTGTAAGAGCGAGGCAGGACCGCACCCATGAGAGCATCAGATGGAGGTATTTATCGGTGTTTGTAGCTGGAGGCTTATCTCTAGCGTTATATCAGAGATAACAGATGGAAAAATCTGGCACTCGCTCAATGCTTTCATTTCCTCGTGATGGGATGGTGCAGTACTTTGACACTTGGGTTTGCTCTCGTCTCATTGCTGTTCGTTCACTATTTTTTATTTTCATTGTGCAGATAACATTCTTGGTTTGCTTCCTTTTCCATGAGTTCATGGCCATAAATCTTCAAAATATTTTTGAAGGCACTTCCTAGCAGGAAAACGGTTCAGATATCGGTTGATAACACTTAAAGACTTCTGCTTACACTTAAACATTCTTTAAATCATGCTGTCGATTTTGACTGAAAGTGTTCAGATTTTTTTATTTCTGTTCTTTATAGCTGTGTTCTTTTGCATGTTAATCAGCGCATATATTTACTTGACTTACTTTTATAGTGTATTGTTTTATTGTATTGCACAACACTTAGATTTATGTTAGTTCCAGTAATTATCATCATATGATAATTATGTAAAGACATTTATAATCTTACAAAATATTTCCATTTCATAAATCTTCTATTCATCTGTGAATCCTGAAAAAAATTATTTATCATGGTTTAAAAAAAAATACTGGGCAGCACAGCTGTTTTCAACATTGAAAATATTCAGAAAATGTTTCTTGATCAGCAACTCAGTATATTAGAATGATTTCATAATCATGTGACACTGAAGACTGAGTAATGATGCTAAAAATTCAGCTTCGCATCACAGAAATAAATGATGTTTGCAAACAAATTTTGGGAGGAGCACCACAGCTGCCACCAATTTCCCTATTACCTGATTACCCTATCAGAGCTAAGAGGTATCCCCTTCCCTGGGGTCTTCGTTCTTTGCATCCCTCCCCGTACACCACCTCCATATATTGAACTGCAGATTGCATGTCGGGCATCCGGCCAGAGGAGAACTGACATCAGCTAAGCCAGGTTTCTCCCAAGGTTTTTGTTTTTTTTGTCCCACGCGTGGAGTTTTGGTTCCTTGTTTAGTTGGGGACACCTAATTTCCAGTAATCATCGTCGTTCGGTTCAGAGTCTGTCTCTGCATTTTAATAAACAGTTTACCTCATATCTATCTCTTTCTCCTATTCCATTAACGCTCAAATGCTTCACTACGGCCTGCATCACCGGAAGCGCTAACTCCTCTCAGTTTCCTCCCGAGGGGCACGCGGAGACCAGGCCTCTGCCTAACCCTCGCCGTCTAGGGGTTAAACTCCTTAGGGCTCAGGGTCCGCCGAGCTCCCAGCCTGCTCCCTGGACAGCACGCCAAACATGCTTACAGTATTTGTTTACTAATGAGGAAGTGGGAACTCGTGAAATGACATTTGAACAGATATTCACAAAACAGTTACTTTAAATGTTAATAAGATTTTAAATATTAACTCTATTTTTGATCAAATAGATTTTAAAGACTTCCTTTTTAAAAACAACTACAAAAACTTACCAACCGCAAACTTTAATTGTCATCATTAGTATATTTTTTTAAATAAAAAAAAAAAAAAGTAACCAGCGTCTAGGAGGTGTCTACAGCTATTTTGTATCATACTATTAATGAAGTTTCTACATAAAACCTTAAAGTCAAGTAGAGTCAAATCTGCATAATTGTCAGTTATTACATCAAAAGAGAGGGAAAAGGCACATAATGCAGACTCGTACTTTAAAATGCATTCAAATAGAAAACAACTATTTTAAATTGTATTATATTAATATTGCACAATTTGGTAACACTTTATTTTACGGTTACACCTATTAGCATGCATATTACTAGAATATTAGCCCTTTATTATTAGTGCTAATGAAGCACATAATGGGCCGGTTTCCCGGACAGGAATTAGATTAAGCCAGGACTAGACCTTTGATAATTTAGGACATTTAATAATTTTTAGAAACATGTCTTACAGAAATGCATGATCTGTGAGCATTTTAAGACCAAACAATGGCAATGATGTATTTTAAGATATCTCAGTGCAAGCCTTTTCCAGTTTAGACAGCTGCTTATTCTACAACCCTAATCCTCAACTTAACAATGACCTTACTATTAATAAGCAGCAGATAAAGAATTTATTGAGAGAAAAGTTGTAATTAACAGTTAACTATTCTAAAGTGTTACCCACAATTTTAGTATTTTACTGTATTTTGATCAAATAACTGCAGCAGAGACTTACTGACCCCAAGCTTTTGAACAGCAGCACGAAACATAGTAAAACACACTCTGTGGTTTTCTCTCTGCAGGCAAATGACGGGCCAGAGGTCAGCCGGCACACTGAGACGACTCCCGGCCGTAACGAGGTGGAGCTGAATGGACAGCCACCCACCGCACGGCCCCCGCAGGTGGTCACGGATAGCGAGGAGGACGAGGACGAAGAGCTGACCCTCAAATACGGAGCCAAGCATGTGATCATGCTGTTTATTCCCGTCACGCTGTGTATGGTGGTGGTGGTGGCCACGATCAAATCGGTCAGCTTCTACACGCAAAAGGACGGCCAGCAGCTGTGAGTATCAGATTTAAAATAAGGGTTTCACGTCTGCCCTTCAGGGCTGCTTGACAGAATTGGTTTGTTCATGCCTAGAATCAGCGAACGCTGAATACTGAATCAGCATCACGTCCTGACTTGAGCACGGATGTGTGTGTTCAGAAAAAAGGCAAAAATCTTTCATGAAGTACATAATGCAAGAAATATCACAGTTCAGCTCTCAATCACCTGGAATCACATCATTGTTATTTTATATTGTAAGCAGGGTTATATGATTAACTACAATTATTAGAAAAAAATATTGTTACTTGATTTAAAAAAAAAAAAAAAAAAACGTTTTAACACATTTAAATACAACTTTCCCCTCCATAAATTCTTAATTAGCTTCTTATTAATAGTTAGTAGGGTAGTTGTTAAGTTTAGGTATTGAGTAGCATTAGATAAGGCATTAATATGTGCTTAATTAGCACTAATAAATGGCTAATATTGTAGTAATATGCATGCTAATAAGCAACTAATTGGTGTAATCATAAAATAATGTTTTACCTAAACATTATTTTAAATCAAACATTTTAGATTATTTATTTGTTTTAATTATTTCTAATTTTCAAATAGCTTACTTTTAAGTAGTAAAATATCTAAATCTAAAAAAAACCTAAAATTAATAAATAAAAAAAATAAAATAAAAGCGTTCTAGAGACAAGTAAAAAAGGCAAAAAATACTAACTAAAATTTAAAGTGAAAAGATGAAACACAAAACATCTAATTCAAAACTTTATGTGGGAAACATCTGAATAATTTACCGTGCAAATGTGAAGGACTCCTCCAGACATGCAGCTTGAGGTGAGCAGAAGTGGTCAGACTAATGGCTTTGTGAGAGACTCTTCGGTCAGCTATAAACACATTAGCAACACTCGGCCAGACACACACAACTGACTGCAGTCATGATGCTGGAAACGCCACTCTTCCCCTGTGTCTGGAAGGATGTAAGTGACCTGTGCAGCTGGTCAGTGTGTCCAGTGATGCAGTGCCAGTGACTTTCCTCCAGACAGTGCTAAAGCTTCACTGAATAAACTGTTGCTTCGTCCTCGTACATGCTGTTTGCACACGTGCTTCTCTCTCAACCATCACATTTTACTCTGAATGATAACTTAATAACCTTATTTTTTCCCATTTCAGTAAAAATAGTTCATCATTAACTAAACCAAAGCCATCAAAAAAACATTTTCATTAGTTAAATTAGTGTAAATTTGTTATATTTTGCACTAATGTATTTATATAGAGATTGCATGCTCTGGGAGAGGTGTGTCTTATGCACGTGCTTTGCATATGTCGTTTGGGTTTAAAAATCAAGTGATTAGGGCAGGGTATCGCAATTTTATCAAATCAGTTTGAACAAAATTACATTATCTCAAAAAACAAATGTTCAGCTTGTTGACATTTATACAGACCTAAAACCTAATTTCCTGAGCCACTGACAGTGAATCAGTGCAAATTAGTTTTAATAACGTTGAAATAGACAACAAAACCACGCGCCTGCACTATACATTAACACAGAGACAGGCAGAATTCTTCTTTTTTTGCGGTGAAATATTAGCCTATGTACACTTTTACACAAGCACAAGTCACAATTACTGAAATGTATTTCTTTATGTAGTACTACAATAAAAACTTTAAATTAAATATGACTATATATTCAAAGATCTACCATAAGATTTCAATGGTTTGAGTTCCTGTTCAGTTTAAGTGTCTGTTTGAATGCTGAAAGAGCAGTGTTTGTGTTTTAATGTAACGGCAGGATCTACACTCCGTTCCGTGAGGACACAGAGACGGTGGGACAGCGTGCGCTCAACTCCATGCTCAACGCCACCATCATGATCAGTGTGATTGTGGTCATGACCCTGGTGCTGGTGGTGCTCTACAAGTACAGATGCTACAAGGTCTGCTCTCTGCACTGTCAGCAGGACACTCACAGAGTCTGCTGGACTCATGCTGCAAGTTCATAATGCATTTTCCCTTTTCTTTTTTTACAGGTGATTCAAGGCTGGCTGTTCTTCTCCAACCTTCTCCTGCTCTTCTTTTTCTCCTTCATTTATTTGGGGTGAGTTCTGTTTGTTTGTCTTAGGGTTGCTGCTTCTTGGCTGTAAATAATGTTAAAAAGTGATAAAATAACTATTATTAAAGACCCAGTTAAATTGCAGTTTTCTTAGATTTTTGTTTTGATCTTTTTTTTTTTTTTTGTGGATTGCAATGTTTTATTTGATATTTTTTCACATGTATATATGCATATATTAGTGCTGTCAAACAATTAATTAATTGCATCAAAAATAAATTTGTGTGTGTACTGTGTATATGTATATTTGTTTTGTATATATAAATACACATACAGTATAAATTGTATATATTTAGCAAATATGTACGTGTCTGTGTGTATTACATATTAGTATTATTATTGTTGTTGTTTTATAATTGTCAGTCCGTGTTAATGTTTTTTTGAGTAGAGACGGGTATTTGTGGTGAAGAGAACATTGAATTGGAGTTTTAAATGGTGTTATTGAAGAATAACCATTAAGTAAAATATGGTAGAAACGCTGTTAACAACAGATTATATCATGAAAGCATTGGTTCTGATGACAGCTGCACACATGTTTCTTCACCACAGGGAAGTGTTCAAGACGTACAATGTGGCCATGGACTACTTCACATTAGCGGTGATCATCTGGAACTTCGGTGTGGTGGGAATGATCTGTATCCACTGGAAGGGTCCGCTGCGGCTTCAGCAGGCCTATCTGATCATGATCAGCGCTCTTATGGCCCTGGTCTTCATCAAGTACCTGCCAGAGTGGACCGCCTGGCTCATCCTCGCTGCTATATCTGTCTACGGTCAGTATCTGAAGATTAGTTCATTAGCTTCATCCGGGGTGTTTGTAGAGACACTGTAAATCTGCAAATGTTCTCAGGGCTAAACTGCTCATAATCACTGCTTCATTCTTTCTTGTTCTTCTGTAGATCTGTTGGCCGTGTTGTGCCCGAAAGGACCTCTGCGTATCCTTGTGGAAACGGCTCAAGAGAGGAACGAACCCATCTTCCCTGCTCTCATCTACTCCTGTAAGAAAAGCTGCTCTCGGCAGCTCTGTCTTCTCAGCCTGTGGAGCGTTGAATTCAGGGTTTCAGTTGAACGTTTGGTTGTTATTGTCATATTTACATGTGCGCCCATTTGATTTGTCAGCAACCATGGTGTGGCTGTTTAATATGGCGGACAGCGCTGAGACCAGGAATAATTCCAGCCATCCAGTTCCTCAGCAGGACAACCAGGGTGAGTGTCTGCAAGAGCCCCAGATCTATGTCTAAAAAAATGCTTCATTAGTGAGATAAAACACAATTTTTTTTGAAAGAAGCCTCTTCTGCTTGCCAAGGCTGCATTTATTTGATTAAAAATATGTTAAAAGCAAGGCAATATATTATTTATGTCTGTTTGGTTGATGTGTTTGATTGATGAGATGTGTCGGAAACAAAGCTTTTATTTTGTAAATTACTTTTATTTTAATAATTGTGGGCCTTTTTCACGCTCCACGTTCGAAAACCGGAAGCTTTAAATAGTTGTGTAACATAACTTCCGCTGTAGCCTGAATGAATGGCAATACCCACAGCATGGGTTTATTTGTTGTGATTAATTAACAATTCATCATACATCTTTCATCAAAACACGTTAACCACAGTTTTCCATCATTAATCGGGTATGATGAAATGAGGAAAAATGTTAAAACAATAAAAATGGCACTATAGTTTTAATAATAAAGTTAAAACGCTGTATTCAGAGTATTTCTTCAGCAGTAACATAAGCAGCCTTGGGCAGATTCTCAGTTAAAATAATTAATTTAACATTAGATGATACCCTGGCTATTATATGTGTAATATTACATTTTGCCGTGAAATATTATGTAAGTGAGCCGTTTGTAAGCGTTGTCGGTGTTACGACAGTGATGAGATAATTAATAAGTAATCTGCTACGACTGCTCACACTGGAGAAATACTCGAATATAGTGCTTTTTTCACTTTATTTTTAGTGTTATTGTTTTATTATTGCGCAGTGTTTACGTCTCCTATTCATCTCCAAATGTTATCTATATTTTCATATATATTTTTTGCTCCATATAGCCCAGCCCTAATATTTCAACACCTCCAGTTTTTCTTATACGTGACGATTGTAGCCTAACGGAAAGTAAAGTACTGTAAGTGCACGAAATACGAATACTAGAACTTATCTTTCATTTGAACAGTCTTTAGTTGTTGTTCATTTTTTTTGTAAGATGTATAAGCCCGATTTTATTGCTCTATAATGTGATATGCTTCTATTTTTTAAGTAAAAAGCTGGTAATTGTAAATTCATACACCTAGCGCTCCCATTTAAATCATGAAATATGCATCAGAATATCATGTCGACGTTTGTCCTCATTTCATTATACCCGATTAATGATGGAAAACTGTGGTTAACATGTTTTGATGAAACATCTATGATGAACTGTTTATTTATAAATCACAACACCCCCGTGCTACGGGCATTGCCATTCATACAGACTACAGCGGACGTTATTTTACACAACTACACAAAGCTTTTCGAACGCAGAGCATGAAAAAGGCCTATTAGACAAAACTGTTAAAGCAGGGCTGTCCAGACTCGGGTCCTGGAGGGCCAACCTGCCTCAACACATGTGCACGAAGGTTTCTAACATGCCTAGTAAGAGCTTGATTGGCTGCTTCGTGAGTGGTTAATTAGGGTTGGAGGAGCTAAACACTCCAGGACTGAGTTTGGACAGCCCTGTGATAAGTGCTATGTAAAAAAATTAGTGCTGGGCAATGATTAATCGCGATTAATCGCATCCAAAATAAAAGTTTTTCTTTACGTAATATATGCGTTT
>JAUCMS010000031.1:16361233-16373547 GCA_032357445.1 Enteromius radiatus | reverse complement strand
CATCATGTCGCACATTTATTATTTTAGCGTTTAACGTTTAAACATTGTTATATGTTTGAAGTGTTTTAGCATGTCTAGTTTATCCATAAGTTACCTGAAATGTAATGCAAATATAATTCTCTCAGGTATGGCTGTTGTCACGATGGCGTGACCATAGCCCAAGGTCCCAACAAGGAGGGCTGTCCAGATTCCTGGCCACACTGGTCTTCAGCAGTGAGTGTTTCATTTGCACATATCAAATTAGTTTGGAATGCTCCAGAACAGTGTTTCAGCAGCTTGATTCAGTCCATTTAACAAGTGTACTTGGAAGCACCTTTAGATGCCATTACAACAAGCACCTTAGTAATAATAGTAAGGTGTGTCCATTGCCCTGCTTTTTCTCATCTTTCTCCCAGTTAATGAGAATTAGTGGCTATAAAACATGCACTTAAGATGAAACAGACATATTTCACTCACACTCACGAGTTAGACTATGTGGAGGGAGACTGGAAGCCTGAACAATAGACTGAGGTCCTTGAAAAAAAAGGGAATGGCACAGTGAACTGTCATGCCAACTTTCAAGCTGACTAGTCTTTGGTGGAGAGCCACACAGATTGTTCATTTCCCCTCTTGGCCCCACTTGGCCGGCAATAAGGAGTCAATGAAGTTGCCCTTGGCCCCAAATGCACAAGGACTGAGCACTGAAAACAGAATTGGCCTCATTGTAGGAATGCAGGTAGGCAAGTGTGAACACCACAAATAATTCATTGACAATTGTATTGCCAGCGTGGTCTTGGGCTCAGGAGCAGGTTCAGTAAAAGGAGGGGCAGAGTTAGAGTTTGAGGTACTGTTGGTCCCAAAGCGGCTTTGAAGCAAGGAGCCTGTGTCACAATTGTTAGCTGGAGTGCCCGTGAACTCCAGTAGAGGGCACTCCACCCCAGACTATCATGTATGAACTACCCCTACTGCTTGCTGTGGATATTGTTTGTCGATCAACCCACGCTCCTTTTTGCACTATTCTCATATGTTTTGCCTCCACCATTTCTGTTTGTTTACTGACCCTGCCTGTTAGACCATGCCATTTAATAAAAGCTTGCAGATGGATCCGCTTTGTCTCGGGCCTCATCATTACAGAATACTCCGCCAAACAAGAATCCAGCCACTTTTCAGAGGACTGATCGGGGTTCAGGGGTTTGTGACGGCATGACAGGATGAGTATGGAGAGGGGCAAGAGGTAGGGATCTGTTATTGTGCAACTGCTACAAAGTCAGTCATTCTGATGGCAGGATTCTCTAGATCAGGGCCTCAATGGTTTTCAATCAGTATGCCAGGTTTTTCAACACATCCCCCTTGAGACCCTCAGGGTCTTGCTCTCGATGGTTGGCATAACTTCAGTTGGTGTGGTGTACATGTTCTTGAAGTCCACTGCTTGAGAATTTTGAGGAAATATGTCAAGTTCTCTTGATAGACTTGCTGTTAGATTGCTTTATCTAGATATGTGAGTATTTTTGGAATCTGTCAATAGTTCTTGGCTTTTTTCTTAGAGATTCTTTTGGAAACATTAATTGGCAATGCTTTTTACTTGCATTATTTATTTATTTTTTGCTCACAAAAAAACAGTTCTTGGTTCTTGAAATATTCCATCTCAAACAAGAGCCTATTTGCATTAGTACATAGTAAACCCTCAGGAAGAAAAGGCCTAATATCTATTTCTGTCTTTGTTTTTTTATGTTCTTTTTGTTATTTATTATTTTCTCTACAAAGTCAGACATACCGTCCGCACCCACAGACTGTCAGATGTCCTCCTATGGTTGCTGCTATGATGGTGTGACAGCTGCTGGTGGTACTCATGGGGAGGGGTGCTCCAACCCCCCCAGCAATAGTAAGTCACAACTTAATATGTCAGAGAGTTAGAAAAGTGTTGTAGTCGAGACCAGCTCATTTGAGATGGAGCCAAGAGGGTTGAGTCCAAAGGGACCAAGCCTATAAAAACGTGACCTTTAATCACAAAATGATTATGTCATAATGGTCTTTCTTTTTTTTTAATCAAGTGGTATACATCACCTGAAAGCTGAAATACATAAGCTGTATAATAATAATAATAAGATACAACTATACGATGAGATACAACTATTCAAAAATCTGGAATCTTAATGTGCAAAAAAATCTAAATATTGAGAAAATCGCACTTAAAGTTGTCCAAATTAAGTTCTTAAAAAAGTTCTTAAAATATTAAGTTTAGATATATTTACAATAGGAAAACCAAACCCAATGTATTTTTGACTATGGCTACTAAAGTACCTGTGATGCTTATGACCATATTTTTAAGACAAAGACAATATAATTCTCAAGACTGAGTCCAAGACCATATTTTTATGCTCCTGGTTTACCATGGACTTAGGAGCATGCAGACTCAGTCTTGACCCTGATGACACTGTTCTGGACTCGAATGAGTGGACTACAGTACTGGTATTTGAATGAAGTTGTTGGCTAATCAAACTCTGTAGAACAGATTGCATATCATATCTTACCTCTCGGTTTTTCAGCACAGCATTCTCGGTCCTGTGACCTACCCCATACGGTTGGGCCATGTGATGATTGGACGTCCCGTTACTACTATGACCGCTCTACCTCACGCTGCATGCATTTCTGGTATGGTGGCTGCCATGGCAACAGCAACAACTTCGCCTCGGAAGAGGAATGCCAGAGAATGTGCCTGAGATCCGAACTGAGCCAGCAGGACCAGGCGCATGTCTTATCTTTGCAGCACGGTGGACGTCGCTTCCGGATCCACCACAGCTCTAGTGGTGCGACCCACATGCACCGGGCTCACCAACTGGACCCCAGTGACATGCAGCAGAGCAGCCCCGCTGCCAGGTAAGTTTCTCCAACTTGCCTTGGATCGCTCTACTCCTCTACCAGACCCAAGCCCAAGCACCTGCAAGTTCTCTTCTGCTGTTTGCCCTTCATGCCCTGCTGAAGAGCCAAGAGAGGAGCCACAAGCCATGCACAGAGACTTACATAGGCGTGTTAAATGCATATGCTTTTTTACAAAAGTAGCAATAGTGAGGATTGCTTCACTAACAGAGTTCTGCATTTGTACACACAGGATCCAAAATTAACTTTTTTGCCATGTTTGCCAATATTTTTTGTATTTTTAATAAAAAAATTAAGTTGTCCTCATGACAATAGTATACACGGAACATCATACACAGGTTAGATTGTATCCTCAGGGAAAAAATTGCAGTAGCACTTTCAGTTACACTTTATTTCGATAGTCCATTTAGACATTCTACTAACTATAAGTAACTTTGTAACTACATGTCAACTAATTATCATTAATTCTCCACTACATGTCTACTAATTCATAGATTAAACTGTTAGGGTAGGTTCAGGGTAAGTAGAATAAGTTGACACATACCTCCAAAGTTTCTGATAGTCAGTAAGTAGTGTGTTGCAGATCCAACAAAGTGTTAGGAGATATTAAGCAGACAGTCTAATAATACTCTAATGACTGCTAGTCGACACGTAGTCGCAAAATAACTTACTGTTAGTAAGTGGACTATCGAAATAAACTTTCTATGAAGCTTGTATTTATAATACATTAAGGGAATTCTTAAGGCATTATAATGAATACATAATGCATTTTTAAAAAAAACTGATAATGTGTTATAACATCTCGTGAATAATCACACCAAATAATTATAATACATTATAATATTTATGTATTTGTGATTATAACTTTTAAGAGTATGAATATTTATCACAAACAATGAACTTCATTTATAATGAATAAAATTGAGGCTAATGTGAGCTAGCTAATTCTTTCAACTGAAAAAAATGCACTGTGTATTATGTAGACCTAAGAGTTGGTAAAAATTGGTAGACTTAGGAAGGGTAGGTAGTGGTATTTGTCCACATTAATTAAAGTAACATCAGTAAAATGGCAAGATATGAGACTTGCATTAAAGAATGCATTAAAACTAAATATAATCCATTGTAACTGAAGTGGATGAATCATGATCATTGTGTGTTATAAATTATCATACTTTTAAAAGCTATAACCACAAATAAGTAAATATAAGACATTAAAACGAACATATAAAATTATTTATAATGCATTATACATTTATATATGTAATATAAATACAGGCTTAATTGATAGTGATACTAAAAAAATTGCATGTGAAAAGATCTGGATGAGATCTCCGCAAAGACAAATTTCATGACACCTTGCAAATCATCATGAAGTTTAACCATTTGTGAGTAAAACTAGTGAGAAGTTACTGGCGAATTAGCAAGTTTTAGTTGCATTTGGATCCTGTGTACACACTCTAAAACACATTTGCAATGCAGCGTAATGTCATTTTCATGTATTATGATTTGCCTCACGCTTTTTAATCTTACTAATCTACTGCATCAGTACACACTCCATGTAGAAGTTGACACTCCTCACTGTGATATGTTGGACATTGCTGTGCTTTTGGGACTGGTTTATTTCCACTGACGCAGTCGCAGACTGTTATCCTCCTCTTTCTGTTGCTTTAGTGTTTAGTTCGTTTAAGTTTACCTCCCCTTCCCAATCCCAGGTGTGTGAGGGTCATGATTCGTTACACCGTGACTAATAAAATCTGCCATGGGGTCCTAATCATCCCTGACTGTTTGTGTGTCTCTCCCAAGTCCTGTTCTTACAATTTAGTTGTAGTGTGTGAAACAGATTGTTGTAGAGTAGAACACCTCTCCTATGAACTTGCTGTGATTTCGCCAAGCGCTCATGGATCAGTATCCTTGTTGGTCCTAGAACAACATTCCAATCAACTCGTCAGATTTAAAGTTTAGAGTTGACATGCTCATCAGCCAGTTAACTTTCTTCAAATGTTCCAGGGCCAACAATATATGTTATCTCTGTTAGGATATGTTTAGGGTTAGTAGAATAAGTTTCTGATAGTCAGTATCTAGTGTGTTGTGGATCCACCAAAATAAAGTAGATATTAAGCAGACAGTCTACTAATACTCTAATGACTGCTCTAATTGTCAAGTGGTACAAACAATAATCACTTTCAAAAAAGTAATTTTGCTATTTTTGATCATCTTGTCCTGAGAGAGTAAAACTTGATGCTACTTACTAAGGAGTTTATCCATGCATGCCTAACCCTCATTTCCTGTGTTATCTGTATATACATGAAACAAGGCAGAAAAGAAGCATTATTTGACTTAAATGTTGTCAAAACAAAACAAAAAAAACCCTTTTTGCTGTCAGTTTTTGTAACTGTCTGTATAACTGAAATTTTCTTCCCTACTTTGAGTAAGGAAAGAAGATTTATGAGATTGAAATTCACTTCTAGAACATGGTAACAAGCTGATCTGAGAAAAGGCAATGCAGCGCTGTAGTGATGACATCATTGTGGGGGCCAACCTGGAAGTCACCCCCGATACTGGCCATTGGGTTTTAGATTATTGCAGAACATCTGTTTATGGTTCTGACACATTCATCATGATAATCTTCAAAAATAAGCACAAGCCTCAGTGCTATCAGCAGAAGTAAACACCTACACACATACCTTATAAATCTTTCAGTCTTTATTTAAAAACTTGTTCCCTGTAAGTTTAAGTTAGACTCGTTTGCAACAAGGCTGTGAAAGCAATTAATAGATCAGTTTTCCTGTTCAGTGTAATGTCCAGACAGCCTCTGTAGTCTCGTTTAGATGCTTGTTAACAACTGCCTTTTTCAAGAAAGGTAAAATCACAAGGGGTTTTTACTGATGTATTTTATGTCATAGAATAAATTGTGAATGTATCATGAGTTTGTGTTAAACAGACCTTATTTCAGGCATTTAATCAAAAACCCATCAATTAAACTGGACGTGCTGAAATGCACGCTCCAGGTTTTGGCCCACAAAACTTTGTTATCCCTGCAGCACTCTGTGGTTGGTCCAAGTTCATACATAGCCATCCAGACCTTTTGTCTGAATAAGTTAGAAACTGCACTGCAAAATAAAAGCTTTTCTAGCCTAGATTTTTTGTCTTGTTTCCAGCCTAAATAGCTAGAACGATTTTCAAGACAAGTAAAATTATTGTTTTGTTTTCAGAAAAACAAGTCAAAATTAAGTGACATTTTGCTTAGAACAAGCCAATAATTTTAACATGTCTAGAAAATCCTTCTTTATTTAAGAATTGTTAAATATTTTGGCTGGAAACAAGACCAAAAAAAATCAAGGTTAGAAAAGCATTTTTGCATTGTGGATGTTACTCTAGAGCTAGTTTCTTGTGGTTGAGTTCTCTGTGGTCTGTAGCGGGTGAATTGTCAGCATGTTGGTCTGGTGTTGTTCTTTGGGGATTCTGTATTCCAGCTGAAGCCGGTTAGGCTGAGCTTTATGCTTGCTGTGGTCACTGCAGCACATACTTTGCTGTTCCCAATAGTACAGCATAAAGTCATATGTCTTTCTTTCTTTTTTCTTTCTATCTTTTCTTATGCATGTCTGTTTGTACCCTCTTCCTTTCTGTCTTTTTCCCGTTTCTCTGTTTCTGTACCCGTGTCTGTTTCCTGCTGCTGTCTGTTCTGGTTTTCTTCAGCTGGACAGCTGTAGGTGTGAGTATAGACAAGTCGGATCCCTCAACAGTGGAGGGGCTGGTTGGTCAGCAGGTAGTGTTGCCCTGCAGGGTGAGTCCTTGGCCCTCCTCCTCTGTGATCGTGGAGTGGAAACGGGACGGTGTCCTTGTTGACCCCACCAGGTCAGTAACTGATGCACTTCATATCCTTCTATTCATAATGAGTGACATGAAAATATTATATAAATCTCTTAAAATTGTATCTCTTAATATTATTGTTTTTGTTGTATTTTTGTTTTTTATCAGGTTAATACAGTAATACAGCCTCTGTATATGTATATATTTGAGAAAAATATTATACTTGCATATTAAATTTATTTATAATATAAATATATATAAATAAAAAAAACATAACTATTTTCAAAATATAATGTATGTGTCATGAGCCGCACCTCTGTGGCTCTCTCTGACCGCCACCAGCCGGCACCTTCACCTGAATATTAATTGTTTCTACCCGGACCTTTTATACCCACGTACCTAGACTGATCACCACTACAGGTGTCACCTATTATCTTCCCTTTATAAACGGGAGGTACGAATAGGTCAGACACAAAGTCTTGTTTGCACCAGTGACAATTCTGAGCGTTCTTCATTGTGTTAGATTACCTGTGTATTACCCGGACTGTCTCTCTGTTTATGATTCTTGCCGCCTGCCTTGACCTTCTGCCTGCATATTGACCTGCCTCTGTCTCACCTCCGTTGCCCTGTTTGCTGTTATGTTGACCCTGCCTGTTTGTACGATTAAAAGCCTGCAAATGGATCCAAATGACTCTGACTCATCATTACAGAAGACTTCGCCGCCACAGGATCCAGTGGCTGTCTATCATCTTGCCAACAAGGTTTCCATGCAAGCATTTGTTCTAGCCACACACCAACAACAGCTGCAGAAGCTAACCTCGCTAACAGAGGAGTTGGTATGATCCATGCAAGTGCTCGCTACTTCCGCTGCCAGACTCCGCGGCCGCCTCAGCTCACCCTACCACGCCATCACCCGCGATCAACTCACGGCTCTCACTCCCGGACAAATATGACGGTGCTCCAGGAAAATGTAAGGGGTTTCTTCTACAATGCTACATTTACATAAATCAGCAACCGCAGTGTTACACCACGGATGATAGTAAAGTCTCCCTTGCCTGTTCACTGCGCAATCATCTCTGTCTGTATTGCGGTCAGTCAGGACATCTTTGTCCCAACTGCCCGACCCGTCCTCCACGCCAAGAGCCTTCACGGGTATGACTCCACGTAATGACTCTTTTGAGGTCAATGTTAGCCTAATAGTCGGTAGCCATAGCATAAAGACCACTGCGTTCATTAATTCTGCTGCAGCTAGAAATTTTGTCGATGAGACCTTTGCTAAGAACTGTAATCTCCGTCTTGTTGCATGTGGATCCTGTGTGGCGGTGGCAGCAATAGACGGCCATCCCCTGGGCTCGAGGAGAGTTCAGGCCATCACTGAGGAAACTAAAACTTCAAACCAGTTTGCTGCACACAGAAACCATTCGTCTGTTCACTATTCATCCTCTGTCTCCGCTGGCTCGAAAAGCACAACCCCATAATCTCCTGGACCATCAATTGGTCTCAGAACTGTCAGGACCAGTGTCTCAGCAAGCCACCAAGCTAGGATGGCGAGACAAGTTTCTCAACCCACGGATTTCCCTCTCAACCTGAAACAGAGTCAATGAAGGAATACATTGAGGAAGCACTCACTAAGGGCTTCATACGTCCGTCCACATCTCCTGCTTCAGCAGGATTCTTCTTTGTGAGAAAAAATGATGGCAGCCTGAGGCCTTGCATAGAATATCACAGCTTAAACGACATAACAGTCAAATATCGTTACCCCCTGCCCTTGGTACCCTCAGCTCTGGAACAACTTTGCACGGCCAAATACTTCACAAAATTGGACTTACAGAGTGCTTATAACCTAATTCGGATCAGAGAGGGAGATGAATGGAAGATGGCGTTCTCCACCACCTCTGGGCACTACGAGTACCTGGTCATGCCCTCTGGACTGTCCAATAGTCCCTCCAACTTCCAAGCATTCGTCAACGAGATCTTCAGAGACATGCTCAACCACCACCTCATCGTTTATATCGACAACACACTGATCTACTCCGAAGAATTAGAGACACACATCAAGCATGTACGATCAGTCCTGCAACGCCTCATCGATCGCAAGCTCTATGCCAAACTGCCGTCGATTGTCACCGAGGGGGTGACAGTCAACGACCAGAAGGTGACCTCTGTCGTGAACTGGCCCAAGCCTCGCACTATTAAGGACCTCCAGCATTTCTTGGGATTTGCTGATTTCTACAGGAGATTCATACAGAATTTCAGTCAGATTGCTGCTCCCTTAACATCCATGAGCAATACTCCACTGGACCCCAGAAAGTAATCAAGCCTTCAAAAACGTAAAGAAATGCTTTACCTCAGCTCCCATCCTCCATCACCGGATTCTGATCGAGAGTTCATCGTGGAAGTTGATGCCTCAAACAGCGGAGCGGATTTGTGTCGCAGCGTCACGGAAATCCCCCTAAGCTGTTTCCCTGTGCCTTTTACTCACGCAAACTGACCTCACTTGAACGCAACTATGATGCTGGAAACCGAGAATTACTCGCCATAAGGGAGGCTTTAGAGGAGTGGCAACATTGGCTGGAGGGAGCTAAGGAACCATTTCTCGTATTCACCGACCATCGCAACCTGGAGTATATTCGCTCCGATAAATGGTTCAACTCACTACAGGCACTGTGGTCCCCTGCCCGATTTGACTTCAAATCAAAGGCAGACACTCTCTCCCGTCAACACGATGCTCAACCACAGAATGCCATGCCCAAACCAGACATACCTCCTTTCCTCATCATTGCACCCATCCACTGGGATATAATGACTGAAATCACAGAGGCCCAATCCACAGACCCCACGCCTCCAGCCTGCCCACTAGACCATGTGTATGTCCCCGAAGGCCTTCGCTCACGTTTACTTCATTGGGTTCACAACAATTCTAGTGATGGTCATCCTGCAATTGTCGCCACGCTGGAATTGACTACCAACTGCCTTTGGTGGTCCTCACTCAGTAAGGATGTCATACAATTTGTCAAGCTATAACAAAATCGTCCCACCAGCGACCCTCAGGACACTTGCAACCACTATCCATTCCCCACGCCCCTGGTCACACATTGTTATGGACTTTGTAACAGACCTGACACCTTCCAACAATTACACCACCATACTCACTGTTGTCGACTGATTCTCCAAGGCCTGCCGATTAATTCCCCTTGTCAAACTGCCCACAGCTTGGGAGACCGCGGAGGTCATGATGAAACAGGTGTTCGGCTTCTACGGGATACCCGAAGGCATCGTCTCGGACCGAGGGCCACAATTTACGTCCCGGGTCTGGCATGCTTACTGCACCCAGCTAAACTTCAATGTCAGTTTGACGTTGGGTTACAATCCACAGTCCAACGGGCAAGCAGAGAGACTCAACCAAGAACTCATCCGCTTCCTCAGAACCTACTCCCACCGCAATCAGCATGACTGGAGCCAATATTTAATTTGGGCAGAATATGCGCAAAACTCCCTCAGAAAGCCAGCCACGGGATTGACTCCCTTCCAATGCGTCCTAGGATATCAGCCTCCCCTATTCCCATGGTCTGGCGAGCCCTCCAACCTACCAGCCATCGATCACTGGCTACGCCACAGTGAGGAATCGTGGATCACAGCTCATGTACACCTTCAAAGTGCCGTACGCCGGACAACCAAACAGCCAGACTGCCTTCGTCACCAGAACCCCACCTACGAGCCTGGGCATTGGGTTTGGTTATCGTCTCGAGATCTCTGGCTACATCTACCATACAAAAAACTCAGTCCAAGGTACGAGGGTCCTTTCAAATTCATCAAACAAATTTGGGGAATTTTGCACCTCTGTGGCTCTCTCTGACCATCACCAGCGAGAACCTTCACCTGAATATTAATTGTTTCTACCTGGACCTTTTATGCCCATGTACCTAGACTGATCACCGCTACAATTGTCACCTATTACCTATAACCTATTGTTTAACACCACGAGTGTTAATGAAAAAAAGCAGTGTGGGTAAAAAAGTTGTCATAAAAGTTTGTGATGACATTCCTTTAGTCAAGCTCTAATCTCATCTGTAATTGATATTTTTAAAATGATTTTGTTAGACTATTTTTAATGATTCTGTTAGACTGAAATTGTGCCTGTTTGACTTTCACTCTTTTGCTCTTTGTGATTTCCAATAAATGTGATTGTAGCTTGACTTTGGCTGGAATATGTTCGTTGCACTACAGTTGACTCTGACATTGAATGCACACAGTGAAATACATATTTTACCTTTTAAAAATATATGTAATACATGTAAAAAATGTATACTTTGAGAGAAACAAAGCTCAGCTGCACAAAAAACCTGTTGCAGCTTGATTGTAGCTGTTGTACCTTGTGCGTGTATGCACATTTGGCTGAACTATTTTAGCGAGTCTTCATTAGGTTTGTTGATTAGTAATTAATCATTCAGGCATCGGCAGCAGTCAGACGGCTCTCTGTTGGTGGGTCCTATAACACTACAGGATTCTGGCTGGTTTCTGTGTGTGGCCACAAGAGACCGAGACAGAGATCACCGCTACATTCACCTGTCTGTCTCAGGTTAGCACTATCCAGTCTCTTTGTTTACTATTCATTTACACTTATCACTACTGATGACATTTAGGGTTAATGATTTGCACTGCTGACGTTAATGGTGAGAGAGCTGTGCTGGTTTACAGTCTTGTCTGCTGGAATCAAGTCATACCAGTCAGTGATGTTTTACGTGAGCAAAACACATTTTCTTTCAAAACAGGAACACCAGAGACAGATTCCTCCCAGTCGTACACAACACATTCATCTTCCAGGTGCAAGACATCCATCATTAAATGTTGGTGTACTTAAGCAGCATATGTTCTCACTCATTACTCACCTTGGCCTTTGCGTTTGTCAGGTTCAGCATTGATTATTCGTCTCTGGTCGAGGCTCGAGCAGGTCAGACGGCCAAACTGCGGTGCACAGTGCTGCCCATCTCAACCATGCATGCTGTGACCGTTCACTGGAGCAGAGCTGGACAGCCGCTCAACTCACTCAGGTGCCTTCATCTGCATGCCTTTCTAGAGCTCTGCTGCAAACACTAGTGAGCAAACTTGCTCTATGCTGTCATCATAGGTGGCTCCCTTCTAGAGCTGCGTCCTACACACAATGGAACCTTAAAAGTTTGATTGATTTGGGAAGCAACTCTGTGTGCCATACAAATAGCTCAAGCAAGACACTAAAGGCACAAATATTAGTTTTTTCATGCATATGTAAATTATGAGATTTCTGACTCATTGGCTTTTCATCTATATCTATAATCTATATTTTCATCTATATAATCTATATTTGTCTGTAGATTTCAATTACAATACAAAGGCTGTTTTCCTAAAACGCATGCACTGATTCTGAAGGGGTTTAAAGAGGGGTTTGTTCATATGTTGCTTCTAAAAACATGGTGAAAATGCATTCTGTTCACAGTATATGCAATTAGTGCACGTTTAATCAGCAACACATCATTTGCATGTACAAAAATGTTTGCAATTTATGTAATCAATGATCTGGGTAAGTATGGTGACTATATATATATATATACAGTATCTCACAAAAGTGAGTACACCCCTCACTTTTGTTGCCAGCAGTTCAGACATTAATG
>JAUCMS010000031.1:16219905-16233447 GCA_032357445.1 Enteromius radiatus | reverse complement strand
TTACTACGGAAGAAAAATAATAATAAGTATGTGAGATAGTAATAGTGAAGCTTTGCCTTAGGGCAAGCTCCACTAATAAATGAATAAATGGTACTGAATTGTTCACAATGAGATCTATAACGTGCGTGTTGAAAACAGGTGAGGTGAATTTTCATTTTATGTTGACTTTAACAACTGCAACATACCGTGTGTATTTTGTCAAACAGCTTTAGACGCTACAGTCCAGCAGTAAGGTCTAGTCCAAGGACAAGTGCGTTGGTTTGATGCGTGTGATCCATCATGTTTAAGAGCCAACAGAGCTGATATACAGTCTGTCCTCATACAGGAGAAATCAGCTAAAACACACATCCAGACCAGCATCAGAGCCACCACAGGATGACGAGACACTACTGTTTCCTGTCATCTTCACCTCAGCAGCACTCACTGTACTTTACAGCGGGGTTTGTACATCATCCAGATGATTTATTTACCTCAGGAGAAAATGCATGCACTTGTTTTCTGGCTGTTGACAGTCGATTCTGATAAAAATAGATAACATGTTAACAAAATACGCAGTGTTCAGGTTTCTGCTCTAGAAATGTATGCGAAGCCATGCATATTCAGTTAAACACAGCGTGCATATTTAAATAGAACATTTCAGAATCAGCTGTTTTATTGTGCTGCGTGGTATACAAATCTGTCATTTTTGTTGTGAATATGACATCTAAACAATACAATAGAACCATAATGGAAAAGTGTGTAGAATTAGTTTACTGTCGTTACCTTATACAGTAGCTAAAGAAAAGAAAACACACACACTCACAAACGACTGCAAAAAAGGAGATAATCAGAATGAACTTGTAATGTTGGCTATCAATATTTGTTGGCAGCTTGATCAGGAACTGAGGTAACAAAGGGGAGGAGCTAATCAATTACTACAGAAACTAACAAGGTGGGTAAAGGAACAAGGGAACACAGAAACAATGGGGAGCAAACACTTCAAAATAAGAGTCCACATAAAACAAGATCGACTGAAATCATGACAGCTGCAGCTTTCAGGTCCACAGAGTTAATCATAAACCTGGTTTAACAGAGCTCAACCTGATCTAAAGCGGTCTGGATTTGTTTAGTTTTGTCATCTCTTAACTCCTGCCCTCTTCTCTCTCACACACACACACACACACACACACAGGTATTGTTTGACAGCCGTATGGTGAGTGCAGATCATTAATGATTACTCCAGCAAGGCTGACTTTGCACTCAACAGGGAGCCGAAGGCATGAGCGGGATCCAGATGCAGAGATGACAGCTGCTCACGTCTCACATCTGCCAAATCAGTCTGGGTGGAGCTCAAAGGTGACTTCAGCACGGCCCGTCCTCCATACACACATGTGAACAATCACACACTTTTAATAATAATAAGGGGGGAGCTTTTACGTAAGGATGCTCAAATGAAAACTGTGTGTTCGCTGTATGAAAGCAGCCATGCATTTACATTGTGTTTTCCTTTCTTTTATTCACAATCATTTACATTTCAAAAATACATCATTGATTATTTTTACTATTGCTTAATATTTATTGAAAATATTGTTATATTCGTTTAGTCATAATCATGCATACTAATTAAATACATTTTTATTTCATATTTATTATGATTATGAAGAATAATTATTTAAACCATTACTTGTTTTGTTGATTGATTAATTAATTAATTAATTAGACATTTAAATACTATATTATTATTTTTTGCATGGTTGTTTAGTTGTATGATGGGATATTTGTTCTCACAAGGAAGAGATCGGAGAACCATTTCAAGGTTTTTAACATCACGGGTATTTTCTGACAGGATCTTGAGTTGGAAGTATGATCAAACAACTTATTGCAAAAGCACAGATAAATCATGCGAGAACAATATTTCTTGCAATAAATCTGTAATTGTTGAGACCTGAGAAAGCAGATCCCAGATGATGCTGCATTGTGCAATTCACTTCTCAACCAAGCTGCTTCTCAAAGGATGCCTTCAATATACGCAGATGCACATCTGGAACATGTTGTTCATAATACCTGTTCGTTTCACAATCTGTTCAAAAGCATTATTCGCTGTAAAGGCATGTAATGACTGTTAAAACAATCAAATGTCAGACTTTTCAGATGCTGGTTAACTTAAAACAACAGCTAAGTTTGTCCAAAGGTGGAGTCCAGACAGTACAGACATTATTTTTAGTCTTTAGACAACAAAACACAAGAGAGATCTGCATCAACATAACAGGGCGTGGCTTTACAGGAGGGCCAAAACAACAATTTACTGTCTTTCGATATGACTTTGTGTACTGATTTTAATGGTTTATAACTAAAATGTGTGCATTTGATGTATTTATATCTCTATTTCATTCTCAAATAATCATGATGTCATATAAACTGCATGTAATAATCATAATATAATTAACAAAAATAATGTCTAAAATAATTTTGCACAATGAAACCTTAACTTTATGGAGCACCTAAAGGACAGGTTAATGAAAATAATACATGAGAAATAAAAAAACAACAACTGGCAAAGTACTGAAGATCCCTAAGAAGTGCTGCGTCCTGTGGGAGCGTGTAACTAGTGTTTGAGCATGTGTGAAAATGCCATTTTCATTGGCTGGCAATCATTTGAAAAATGTGGCATATCACCAAGGCCTTAAAAAGGCATCTACGTCATGGAGTTCCCAGATTATAAGTGTTTGAAGATAGTGACCTTGGTCCAGAGACTCACTCTACCATACCTCCATTCCCCCTGTGTATATACACTAGAAATTAATCACAATTAAAAGACATACAGTACTGTGTCAAAAGTCTTTTCAGCAACAAAAAAGGGTTTAAGTGGGTTATTTCTATCTTTTGCGGTAGCGTGTCAGTTGGAAATATCATTACATTATTTTAGTCGTTAATTGTAACAATGCAGTGAGATTATTGTCTGAGAACAGATCTGATCTGATCATCTTCAGTCTGTCTGGAGTCACATGAAGATACAGAACAAACCTAGACAGACTCAATCCAGAAGAACCGAGCCAACGTCTCCAAGATGAAGAAAAAAAAACATTTTTTTTTTGGTGAAAATACTAGTGGCCTAAGACTTTTGCACAATACTGTACATCATAACATTGTTGAAATGAAAATCAAAAATTAAGAAGGCGCTTAAACAAAGTCTATCCACATAATCTGATTTGTGGGTCACTGATATACAATACTGCCACCAAGTGGTTATATTTCAGCTCTGGGATGAACCCAGCCCACAGGAGAGCTGTCAGTAATGGCAGCAATAACAACACACCTCAGCTGAAGCACCCCAGGCCAAAGCCTGAGCTGGAGCACATACTAGTTAGGGAACAAGTGCACCTTTTGCATATGTAACCCAAAAAGTGTAGCCCCTAGAGACTATACGCCAACTAAACACCAGGTCGAAGCGGAAAGTTACTTCAACTATAAAGTCACCATGGACCATCATAAAGGAGGCATCCATCGATTTATGTCATTTATTTATCAGCTAGAATTGGACACATGCCTCAAAACAAGCAGAACCCTGCCTAGTGCTCACAACGTCGTGAAACACAGCACTGAGAACTAATTAAATGCCTGGTATACTTTGACAACCAGCTCTAACCACCACTTGCACCCCAATATAAAGATGGGGGTATTATAACGAAAAAAATGATGATATGCGGCATATGCCAGGTGGCATGGAGAGTCAGATCTGTGCCTCCAAGCCTGACCTGCCACTGCTTAAGCTTTGCCGGGTTCAGAGGGTAAAGCTGGAGACTTCAAAGACAATACCACACCAGGAGTGAAGTAACTAGGTAAGAGATAACTGAAGAACCATTATCATGTACTTATGCTTATTCAACCCACCTACATTCAGATAATCCCAGTCCCTACCCCTAAACCGACCCCTACCCAAATGTTATGCCTAAAATCATAACATTTATTATAACGATAGCTGATTAACAAGGGTGTGGAAGCACCTAACCCTGTAGCCTAAAACAGATATTTCCAGAAAAATTATCCCTCAGATCTGATTGGTTGATTGGAATGTTGTACCAGGAACATCTTGTATTTGGTGAAATCACACTCCTCCTTCGAGAAAAGGACATATAGGCTATATATTCCTTTAGGTGCTTTTTTGCAAATCCCGAGTGTTCCAGCTTTCCTCAGTGGATGGGTTTTGCTCTGATATGCATTATCAGCTGTTAGACCTATTATTAATCCAAATCATACCCGTTTAATTGAATTTTAGCACAGGTTCACTTCACACTAAGTGTGGTAACATCTACAAGCAACATGAATGCTCCTGAGCTACATTTCAACTGTCCCAGATAAGGGTATGAATACTTATGCAATGGAATCATTTTAGTTTTTTATTTTTGATACATTGTTTCTTGCCTCACAGTTATGATGTATGGAGTGTAGATTGATATATATATATATATATATATATATAATTAACTAGCTAATGAATTAATAAAATAAAGTTTCTGGGGAAAAGCCCACACATTTTGATAATCCCAAATATGCCTTCTTGCATCAGAACTTCTTGTTTTTCATCATGAATGTGTAACATGAAATCATGAACATCTAGGCCTGGGATGCACATGCACACGATTTCATAATTCATCTGTTTTTCTCTGACGATGACGACAGTCTCTGGCAGTATTCCTCAGCCACGCAGTCAGACATCAGTGCATCAGAGCTGTTCTCAACATCCATAAAACAAACCATATGACTGCTAATGCCACTTTACATGAAGCTATAAATCATCTTACAAACGGCAGAAGTATAACAGTGTTCTCAATGTAACTCTATGCTCTAAGCACACATATGATTATGCATCATTTATCGTGAACGATTATGAATGATTTGATTATTAAATGCAAAACATAAAACTGAGAACTATACAGACTTTGGTCACTTTTATTTATGTATTCACAAACAATCAAATGGGAAAATAGCTAAGCAAAATACAATAAAGACGTACAGTATAAGCCATATGCTTTTCTCAAGACAAAATCGGTTTAAAATTGCATTAGATAATAACTTTACCAGATAAAATTGTAAAAATACTTTCAAATGACCTCAATACATAATTTGTTGTGTAAACATTCATGTTACACTGAATATGCTTGTCAGAGCCAGAAGATGAGTGAAAATGCATGAAAAAAAGAAAGAACTTTTATTTTATTTTAATAGCTGCGTATATTTTTAATAAAATTCGAGGGAAAAAAAAGCTAAAGTTTTTTGAAATATTCCCTAAAAGACAAAAGATTGTTAGTTTACTGTACGTTGTACACATCTGCAGTGTGAGCTGTACGAGAAAACAAGGAAATAAAATCATGGTATTTGGTATTTGAAGGTACAGAGAAATTGGTCGGTTTAAGAATGACACCTGTAGTCTAGTTTAACCATAGCTGCAGGAGATTTCCTGTGACTGGCCCACTGCCGACCAGATCTGCTGCATGTCAAAGCAGCACGACCCCTCCTGAACCACAGCGTAACACATCTCAGGCTGTGAATCTGGTCTCACGGCACTTCTGTCAGTTTTTTTACACAAAATTGAAGATTATTTGAAATGTGGGCCTCTACACCATTAAAACGAACCTTAGTCTTTTATTGTAGTAATAAAAATAAATCAGCTAAATACCTTTTTTTCTTTTCTTTTGTTTTGGCATATGGTGATTTGAAACAAAAAAAATTACAATATACTTTTACAAACCCTTTAGATGAATTTTTACAAAAAATATAATTTCACAGATTCTTTCACGATGGCATTATCAAACACTCAACAGGTTAAAACTATCTAGAAGGGATATCATATTTCAGCAGGCATTTGAAACCTTTTGTAAATAAATCTTTTGTAATGATAATTAAGGTCTGTTAGAAGAAATAAGGCTTTGTTTAAGCTTGCGATGACCAAGTATCCAATCTTCTCATGGTTGATACACACTGTCCTTCGTACTGTATGATACTTCATGCACGTCCCGTAACGCTTTCTGATAGCAGAGGTCGAGCAGGGGTGAGGGATTTGTACCAGATTCGTCAAAAATATGGCAAAAGGTGGCAGCCTTAACACTTGTGCTTCATGGCAAGCTAGAGAGAGAGAGAGAGAAAGAGAGAGAGTATTAATTTCTACTGCAAATGTACTCTACAAATAGACCATGAAATGTGTAATGAATTAAAAAAACAAACAAAAGCAAAACATCATGTTACATAATCTCCTGTCCCTTTCATAATAAATTAAAGTAGACTAGACTACAGTTCAAAAGTACTTTATAAAAATCAATAGCAATGATGCATTTCATTCATGAAAAGAGACAGTAAAGCATGCACACTGTTGTGTAATGTTAATGTTAAAAAAATGATTATGGTTTCCAGCGCAACTGCTTTCAACACTGATAATAATCATTTCTGAAGCAGCAAAATAGAGTGATTTCTGAAGGATCACGTGACACTGAAGACTGAAGAAATGATTTGCTCTGATCACACCAAAAAGAGACTTCTGAGCAGCGGCTGTGTCTCATCAGTCTCCACATGAAGGCAAGACGTCTGCAGAAACCACTGCAGAAGCACCGAGAGTAAAGACAGACACGTGGTGCACTTCACCTTGTGTGCGGTGTCGGCAAAATGGTGTGCGCTGTTCATCATCTCGCCGGTCTTCTCCTCGACGCGGCCCAGTCTCTCCCCGCGCTCGTTCAGAGCCTGACTGGCCTTCTGCACCGCACTGCTGACGCTGTCTGCCGCCTCGTGAAGGAGGCTGTTCCCTGCACACACACACACACAACATACTTTACCCCAGTCAAAAATACAGACACTTCAATCTATTTCAAATAGGTTTATTTCATGCCAAGTACACTACAAATACATCTTTATATTTATGTACTTAAAATAAAAGTACAATTGGAGGACATTTTATTATTAATATTATAATATCTGAGAGAAAAGTTTCTTTAAATAAACACTTTTGAGATTTTAAGTACAGTACACTACATATTAGGATACACAATAATATATACTATATACACACACACACGGCTTACAGTTGTTAAACAGGGAAAAAAATTGCTCTTTCTTTGACATCATTTATAAGAAGATACTTTGTTTCTTATCAAAAGTAACAATATATAAAACTGGAAGTTTCCAATGAAGCTTTAATCCTGTATTTGTTCAGTAAAGAACTGAAGGACTTACTAAAAATATTACCCAGGACCACAAAACCAGTCATAAGGGTTGAGTTTTTGAAATTGATCAGAAAGCTTAATAATCTTTCCAATGATGTATATTTTTTTAAGGATATGATCATATTTGGCTGAGATACAACTATTTGAAAATCTGGAATCTGAGGGAGCAAAAAAAAATCTATCAATCTAAGCAATGCATGCATTTGATTTATTTACAGTAGGAAATTTACTAAATATCTGCATGGAACATATTTACTTAATAAAAGAAAAAAAAAAAACAATAATTTTGACCCATGCAGGGTATGGTTGTCTATTGCTACAAATATACCTGTGCTACTTGAGACTGAGACACAAACAGGTGCATTTCCACTGACAAATGCCAAAATATTAATCTGGAGAGCTTTTAAGAGAGCTGCAGCACAATGCTGAGCTAAGATCACATTCTAATGGTGGAACAAAGATGGCGACACAAGAGTCTCCATTACAGTATGTGCACTTGACCAGCGTTATAAAAGCCCATCGGAGCACAACATGTCATGTATTCCATCCAGCGTCTGTCCATGGAGCTTAATAATGAAACCGATCCAGCGGAGACATGGACCCCCACAGTTTATGTCCCACACCCGAGCAGCTTCATGCGTTTGTTTTGCACTGGTGTGAGACTTAGACCGGAGGGGTCAGAGTCATCTAATGCTTTAGGATTATGTGATTGATCATTTCAAGTTTTAAATTGCCTTCATAAACCATAAAAACACATTCATTACTTAAGTATTGCCTTAAAATGTATTTTAAATTAAACAGTTAATTTCCGCTATAGTTGTCATGGCAAAATGTGCCATTTTTATTCAAAGTTGGAGCAATAAAAGAACTAAACTGAAACAACAAACAAATGCTAAAATTAAATTATTTTTGTTTCTTAGTGTAAAGGACATTGACAAAGTGCAGATTATTTTCCCACTATAAAAAAAAACCTTTTGAGTAATTGAAAAGTACCATGGGTGTTAAAGGCTGAAGGTTGGGAAATAAAGAAATGGTTCACAATATGAGCTAGATCCTGACTAAAAACCATTATATCTCTTTATATCCAATGTATCTCTTTCAGGTGTTTGCTCAACTTCACTGAGTTCTGCCAGGCAACAGAAGCAGGCATCTGACCCTCAGGAACCTTCCCACAATACCACATTCCCTCCTGCCACTAAAAGAATAAAGACAAGCAGCAACACTAAAAGCTGTTATTTATTAAGTGGGAGGACTAAGTGACAGAGAAGAGAAGGAGGGAGCTTCCCCCGCCGGGACACTGTTAAAATAGCCTCAGCACCTTCCTCGACACATCAACACTTTAATTGTAGCGTACAAACATGAACTGTCTGCAGAACAAATGTGTGAATAATCTACAGATATAACCCCACATCAGTGCCTGCGCTTTAAAAATGTTAGACAAGGTGGCAGCAGGAAAGAAAAATGGTGCAATAGAACAAGAGAACCCTAAAACTAAAATGTATCCGTGTAAGCTACTTGAGATGAGTATCTTTCAGCATTTTAAACGGATTACTGACCAACATTGATTATTTAAAAGTCATACGTCGAGATTATTGTAGTTGCATGAGCGGAGTAAGAAAACTCATGTGTTGTTACACCTCTAAATTACATGCAGTCAAGAGTAATTATAGTAAAAGAAAACCCTTCATTAATCATGTCCATGAGTTACAGCTATAAACATCAAAGCAGAAAATACAGTCAATTATAAAGAACTTCACCAAACTTTTAAAGTTTACATTTAAATACAGTTTGAGTAAAGTTACATAAAGTTTAAGATGCTGATTTTCCAGCAATAACCAAACATCCAAACAAGAAAACAGAAAATAACATTTTAAAAAGCTGTTACTACAGTATTGAAATAACAGAACAGTGCATGCATATAACTGATCTTCTGATTGGTGGTTAATCTGCTTCATGGACTTACTCTTCCACTGCACCGACTGTTACACATCACCCTGGACTACATTTCCCATGATCCATTGCACTGATAGCATGCGTACAGCTGTAATCAGTCAGACACACTTTATAGACCTTGGACTTCCTCATTCTGATCACGGAGTATTGTTCTGTGTTTAGCCATTTTGTGTTTGCCTAGTTTAGTTTTACTTGTTCTCTCGGATTACTCTTTCATCTTGCCGTCCTGGACTATTATTGTGTACCTGGATTATCTCTCTTTGTTTTCCTCACCATCTGTTCTCAGTCATACCCGTTTGCTGGTGTTTTGACCCTGCCTGTGTTACTGACCACATCTCTGTCTAATAAAGCTTGCAAATGGATCTGTTCGTCTCTCGTCTCGTTTGCATCTTTACAGATTGATTGACAAGCATGGAATTATTTGTACTGTAGGTATTACCAAAATTTCCAATTACCTCCCAGCAGTTTGGAGTGGCAGTTGATGAACTCTGGTTTTCTTTCGGGGATGAACCGCTGACACGTGTGATGCAGGATCTGGACAAACATGCACTTCTCTCCGGCTGAGCCCGCAGTCCACTGGTCAGATCCGTTCTCAAATATCAAGTCAAACTCTGGGCAATCCTGAATGTTTTTGGATGATTAGAGACAGCCAAAGATCAATGACATCGAACACAGTCTCTGGAGCAGAAAGAGGCCGTGTACTCACTCGGACGGAGTCGATGCCATTGACCTGCCGCAGCTGACTGATGCTCCACTGTGATCTCCTGACGAAAGACGAGGAACCTTCAAACTTCTTCACCTTCGTGAGGAACACCTGCGCTGGCTTCTTATTGGTCACTGGAACAAAAAGGAACACGTGTTTGAATTCTGATCCAAAAAAAAAAAAAAAAAAAAAAAAAAAAGTTATATTCCCGAACTCTCTTTTTCTACGGCAAAAGATGGATTCAAACCCTAGTCAATCTCATCATATGCTGTAACAGTGTATTACTCTCTGACCTTCGTCACTGCAGACTTTTTTTATTTATTTATTTTTTATATATAACAAGTTTTTTTTTCTTGTAATTTAACAAGTTTATTCTCATCATTTTATTTGGACTTTTTTTTCCCTTCAAAATGTAACTTTTCTCATAATTTAACGACATTATTTGAAATTGTAATAAAAATGTCACAATATTACTGTTTTTAATGTATTTTTCATCAGCCTTGGTAAGCATAATATATCTATTTTTGAATAAAAAACAAACAAAAAACACTTGAAACACATTCACTGTTAACTGCGACTTTTCTCCTTAATTCGTAATTTTATGCTTATTAATAGTAATTATTTCAGGTTTAGGTATTGGGAAGGGTTAGGGATGCAGAATAAGGTCACGCAGAATAAGGCATTAATATGTGCTACTAATAATTGGCTAATATTCTAGTAATATGCATGCTAATAAGCAAAGTGTTACCAGTTGTATTTATTCTGAACGTCTGACTGTTAAGTCTACATACCGTATACACATTTTTTCAACATAACAGATAAACAAACACCCCTCAGAGGTCTACAGTAGTGTGGTGGTACTGTAACATGGCTCTAAGAGCAGTGTTTACAGATCCCACCACACCCGGCTCTGCTGGAGCGAGAACATCCGGCCCACGGCGGACCGTGGCAGGAATTTCTCATCCTCCACTGTTTGTTCAGGCCTGTGTGTACAACACTCCCTTTTCCTCCTCCTCACTCCCTCCATCTGTGTGAGGTCACCGATCCATCGCTTTGCCTTCACCTCCGACACTTCTTCATTAATTAGAAATCTGGATACACTCAATACCCTGAATAAACTATTGCGCAATAACGGTAACTTTAAAAAAAGAGCCTTGTTTTTGCAATGCTGAGGTGTTTGCTACTGCAGCATAGTTGCACAAATACAAAGTGTCTTACTGTATGTCTTATTAAATCACCAAAAACACAAGCAAGGTACACACCAACATGCATCATATCATGACACAAATATCACGATTCATCTATTGTTAGTGGCACATTCATAGAAAACAAGAACGAACTTTGCATATTCGAAGACAAAACCCATACCGTGAGAGGAGACAGCTTCTTCATTTTATGAGCAAAACATCAGCTGATGTTCAGTGTGTCACTGTTAAAGCACAAGCCAAAGTGTTTGTACAGAATTACTGTACGCAACCTTTTCACTTCTCTCTTAGTGAATAGATCTTTCATTTGTGATGCATTTAGTTCTTGGAAGAGGCCATTAAACAGCAAAACATTCTACTGAAGCTCAGCAGTAGACGCTTTCCAGTTGGCTACTATTAAATACTTTTCCCCTCAACAAACCCAAAAAATGTGTTTTTAAAATCCCCAGGACTCCTTTGATACCTAAAGCCATGTGAGGACTGACTCTGTAGGCTTGGAACGATGTTCTGGGTGTGTTTTGGACACGCCGGGGCTCCTTGTTTTCTGGAGTTATTATGATTGGCTAACCACAATTACGCTTAACATACCACACAAACTCACTAGCAGAATATTTGCATAGTAGCTGGAGATGAAATGTTGTATATCTTCTAAGAAACAAAGTTCAGAATCCCGTGTGTTATAAATCATATTGAGGGCAGCGGTGAAGCCAGTGTGGCTTAGGGGCAATGATATAATAAATGAAAACAAACAAAGCTAATCCACTAAAATGGGTGAAACGGAACGTAAACAGAGCAAACATACAGAGTAAAGCTGAATACACACTGCGTGGGATTTCGTACAGTTTTGAGGGGCTTAGTGCTGCCAAAAAGAAGAAGGACACTTTGCAAGAAATAATGAATCCAGAAACATAAAAAAAGTAAATAAACAGTGGTAGAAATTAACTTTTCCACTACTTGGGAGATATTTGTCCGCTTAAAGTAACTTCCATGGATTCTTTTACATTTATAAGGGCAGCTTTTCTAAACTTTTCACAGTAATTCATTCAAACACTAAACACCACCACTAACACACATGAAACTGAAATGATGTAATAAACATTCATTTAGCAACAATAGACGTAACGTACAACGCTAATGTACAATACTGAATAACTAAGAAGAAACCATTATTAAAAAAAAGAAACAAATAAAATAAAATGTAATGCAGGGAATTCTGTTCATGTTAAAAAATGTTATACTACTGTAAAAGTACATGTAATGTCCAAAACCATATACGGGAATTCACAGTTAACCGATTATCTGGTTTTTACTGTAGCATTTTACAGTATAGTCATTTTTTTACGGTGAAACCAGTCACAATTTGACACATACTTTGCAAGCAGACTTTTATGAAAATCATGGCTCAACAATAACGCAGCAACATATTCAATGGTTTGTGTTTTGTGCTTTTACTAAAATCCTTAATGCAACACGAGAACAGGTATAATGCAACACACTTTACACAATTCATTCGGCAGCTGTAACAGTAAATAATAACAGTAAAATTATAGTAATAGTTTTCAACAGCTCCACATTAAAAAAATACAAATAAATCACAATCACAGCAGTGGGCTTTACAGAGGGGTGAAACCAAGAAAGACAATTTCTACGTTGACAGTGTTTAAGATAAAAATCCTACTAAAATTATAATTATAATCCTAAGAGCTCATGACCCTTGAGTGACACACCAGTGTCTCACTGCACCACTGAGGACAGGATTTTCTCATGCCTGGAGGAGGTCTTCAGAAAACGCAACAAGATGAATATATACGTAGAAAGCAGAGCTCAGCAAGAGTTCAAGACTCAGTCTGATGAATAGGAATTCCTAATAGTTGCTCGGCAGAATCCAGATGAGGCAGGATCAAACAGACCAGCCAAAATGAATCTGCACAATTGAGTCCGTGGAACAGCTCCAACCAGACCATTAACCCACCAAGACCTCAGGCACCACTCGGCTGAGACTAATAAACAACTTCCTGCAGCACACTCAAACAGCACAGTGTCGGATCTCCTGGACTGTCACGCCAAGATGTTATTAGACGGCTTGCGAGCAAACTAGAGAAAGAGTGTTTTTAAATAGATCCTAAATTATGCACTCAGACTCTCTATGGTTCAAAACAAGTTCAGGCTTTAAGAAAAATACACCATGTTAACTACAAAGACATCTGGAAATGCATGCTAACCCTGTAAAGCCTTAAATAAGGTTTAGAAGAATTTCATTTAGAAGCTTTAGGAAGTTTAAAAACACACAAACCAAAAAACAATGAAAAAAAAAAATAGTACTAGATATTAGATATTTTGTCTCATTTCCAGAAAAAAAAAATACAAATAAAAAATATAATAATAATAATAATAATAATATTAATTGTTTTATGTATATATATTTAGTGCTGGGCAATGATTAATCGCGATTAATCGCATCCAAAATAAAAGTTTTTCTTTACATAATATA
>JAUCMS010000031.1:16193593-16203830 GCA_032357445.1 Enteromius radiatus | reverse complement strand
AGAATAAAGTCGAAGTATAACGAGAATAAAGTCGAAGTATTACGAGAATAAAGTCGAAGTATTACGAGAATAAAGTCGAAGTATTACGAGAATAAAGTCAAAATATTAATATCGCTTAATATCAAGAATATGATATTTATTAAAAGACTGAACAGGAACATCTTTTTATCAGCTCACAGACTCAGTCGACATTCCTCTGGGGGGCGCTGTAGCTCTCTTATTTAACCCTGTTTAATACACTACAAAGGCATGTATGTGGGATTATAAGCAGAAATGATATCATGTGTAATATTCGCGGGGACAGTATGCTTGGAAATAATGTCATGTATTTCATTGGATTGGTTATAGTGCGCCACCCAATAGCAATAAGATTTGTCCCTTGAGTACTTTTAAAACAAAGTCTCAGCTTTCAGTTTTATAGCGAATAAATTGTGTCTTACAATAATGTGTTGTTGAAGCTCTTTACTGATCAGATCGCTGTATTATATATATATATATATATATATATATATTCATTATGCCAGACACCCATCAATCGCAATAATGTTCTTGATTTGTTTCTTTTGATATAAAAGAGCTCATCTTTCAAATGTATGTGTTTTTCCTCTTTGTTTCAAGTGTATAGCAAGGTATAAAAGTGAAGGAACATCAGAAGGCATGAGAAAACAGACTAATTTATAATGAAAAAGCCATTTCAGCTGTATGTCAGGCTATGATATATATGCCATGTTATAATAAACATTTCGACTTTATTCTCGTAATATTACGACTTTAATCTCGTAGTTTTAGATTTATTTTATTTTTTTTTTTGGTGGCACTTAAACACCGTTGTATTCCATAGATACCAGCAGTTACTCAAAATGAAGCAAATTTTGCCCCCCATTTTCACAGTTGTTTTAGGGCCCTATTGGTTTGATTTCAAGAGAACGCAAGAACTGATTGAATGCACTTTAAATGCACTCCAAGTAATTTTAGATAAATGCTTCTGCTGACAAGATTATACCAAAAATAAAAAATACCATCAGCCTGTCTATTATAAGTCACCAAAACAAAACAATCTGAAGCAACCACTGAACCTAGAAACCAGGCATTTCAAAACTAAACTGTAAAAACTGCGTCTCCCATCAGCCAACAGTGGAAGCTGTAAGGAGTTTACACCACAGAGCGGAAAATATGAGTCCAGAGTAAAGGAGGAAAACACATGAATCTGAAGGCCTGACTACACTAAACCCTTTACAACCCATTACTGGCACAGGAACAATACAGGAGTACATCAATATCTCACTCATGGAAGGACAAGATCTTATTTGACCCGTTTGCATTTTAAAATCATTTATTTACTATCATTTTTAGGATTCAGTTAGATTTCAGCCTTTCACCGAGCCACAGGAGTTTGTGAATCCTAGTTTAAGATCATCTTGGACCTGATAGACTTCATCTTTTTATTCATTCAACAACCACTTTTGCTTTTCCTCCGAATCATTCTCAGCCACTTCTCTCGAGGTTATCGCAAATACCACATAAACGTCACATTAAGTCAACCAGCTGAATTTATGCTGATAATTTCTGCATTAATGTTCTGCAGAGACACATTGCACTCATGTGGTATCTCTGGACACATCCGAGAGGAAAACAAACCCTTAACACAGGCAGGAACGCTGCCGTTCACGTTCCACTGGTACATAAATACAAGGGCTGTCCATTTGGTGTGGTGATTCAGCAGTTAGTGAGAATTATTACCAGGAACCCAACGGACAGCCATGATTCACCAAGCCTGATGTGGACTTCATTATACTTAGACCAGAGTTCCTGAACAATCCCCTCATAAACCCTAAATCGGACAAGAAGCAAGAGGAGCGGCATGAAAGAGGGGAAAAGCCAAGCCAAGCAGTTTTAATCATACCGTTATAGTTTCTATATGCATGCAAACTGTTTTCATCATCCGTCACATATCCCCTAAATCTCTGCTTGAATAAAATAGGATCTCTCAACTGCATTTTTCTTGATTTCTGTATTAGATGCAATGCTATCCTGAACTTGAATTCAAAATATCAAAACTATATTTATTCATTATTTTGACATATAACGAACAAAGTGTACGATTCAAACGAAATAACAATAAAACTGGTTTATGAGCTATTAATGTGTTCACTTTGAATCCAAGATTAGGAGGAGTTTGTTTCTTCATCAGGTTTCAGCTCGATCTGACGAGTCATTGTGACGGCACCCATTGACTGCAGAGGGTGAAGACATTTCCAGCTGATTTTATTTGTGACTCAACTATTCCATTAATTTACTGTAATCAGCCTCATTTACGAAATAAACGCATGACAGAAAATTGGGCCTACATTCATTTCTACACAAAACTTGTAATTTATCAATATGGACGTGAGCGGTGGCTATGATCAAATCTCATGTCTGGGCTCAGCGTACAGACGTTTTTGAGTTACTGGAACTAGCAGCAAAGTAAACCTGGTGAAGAACTGTATAATGACAGTATTTTAGATAACCGACAACTGAAGCTCATTAATCGATCGTTAACCAGTAAGATTAAGGGTTTATATGCACAAATAGCAACTAAAGATCATGAGGATTCACACATCGCTGCATCACGCGCCTGCAGCGCTTCTGTGAATGGAGAAAAACAATCAAATTAAGTCTATAAAAAGAGTCAAATAATTTCTCTTAACAAAAGGAAACTTTTTTTTTTCCATTAAACTCATCTGATCACACACACACAACATTAGTATAGCCATGCTTAATATTTCAGCCATTCATCATCAAGCTAACACGCACTCAACCAAATATAAGTTACACTGTATTTTAAAAGTTCTGCTATTTACGCATGTGAAGGATTTCACACAAATTAAATTCGACTATAATCTTTTTTCCAGAGACTTGAGTGTTATAGGCATTATATAGACAACTCTCCCTCAATCACTTTTTGTCTTTTTTTTTGTAATAATCCTAAATATATTAAAGTATAAGTATTATAGTATTCGGCTGGTCATGAATGGAGGCTTCAGTAAGCTTTATTTAAAACATTTTTAAAATAAATTTTGCTCATTTCATTAGTGCATAAATAAATAGAAGTATTACAAAAAAAAATAGAAGTATGATACAAATTGTTTGTCTAACATTTTCAGTACTTCAAACGTGCAAATTGCACACATTTTTTTTGCTTAAATTATGCTTTATTTCAAATATGGTTTCTAGTGTGCAATCTTGTGTAACCTAACTGCAACCAAGAAACAACATTGTTAAAGCCTCATGAAGGAAACACGTTTTCACAATCACTCAACAGGGCTGTGTCTCCAGTGATGCTTTCTAGAAAACTGACACGACTTTGAAACGCAACCCAAGTCAGTGTTTAATGAAAAGTTTTCCTCACCAGTTGAAATAAGCCGCAGTGGTGCATACGTCTCGCTTTAGCAGTAAAACCAGCTTTAGTCCTGCTCCAGAACAGCGAGTATCACTCCAATCTGCGTTTCCTTCAAAAAAAACTGAAAGAGCTTGGTGTTTGTCGCCAGACACACAATAGAGAGAGCGCTGTGCTCGTTTCGAGTCGAGCGGGTTTCTTGAACAACGAGACTCGAGTCACAGCAACAAATACAACTTAACTAGAGTTTCATATCTTCGTAAGACTTATAAGTGCTCGCGAAAGCTCGGAGACACATCACTAGTAGACTAGTGTTTTCTTACCTTTCAGTGTGTGTTCAGCGTAATTCTCTCGTCTTCCGTCAGTGCCGCTTTTTCCATCTGAAAACGCACGAAGTTTGAACCCGCGCTTCTCCTGTCAGCCTGGATCTGATTCCGCGGTGATTAGTGTTCACTCTGTAGTGTGCACTGCCTCGACAGCACGAGCCGCAGCAGCAGCAGCTGGACGGCGTGGAGACCTGAGTGACGTGGATCACACGCGCTCGAGCTGCGGTTCTTGTCGGGACACACGCGCACTGACCTGACGCGACGCGACGCGACGCTTTGCCTGCTGCGCTTCACGTACCTCTAATAGCAGACTCGTTCTGGCACCTCCACGAACACACCGCGCACAGTTTAAGGAAATAAAGACGTCTGGACTGAGAACTATTGGTCAGGGATAAAATCATGGAAAATTTTCATTTCCATAGAAGGAAAAGTAAAAAAAAAAAAAAAATAAATAAATATATATATATATATATATATATACGTCGGCTAATATTATTTTATTTATGTTTTAGGCGTCATTAAGTATGAACTATTGTAATTTATTGGAATAAAATCAGAATTGGCAGAAACCCAATGTTATATAGGCTATCTAACATGAAAAGTAAGGTTAAACATCACGTCTTTCTTGACAATATCCATAACATTCTACTTTCTCACTGAAACAAATACTGAATTCATTGAGATTAACCATCAAAGTTACCATAAGAAACATGATCAAATATTGTTTTCTTTCTCCTTCCTGAGTGATTTAGGCTACATCCCAAGCCTGTCACGCGTGCTGCTGTATTTCTATTTCATTATTATGCACATTAATCATTTCATAATGACTGGCACCAGCTATCTTGGTGGTACATTTTCCTCATTTTCGAGCGACCACCTATAGTGCTATTATTTTGCGAAACCACCTATTTGAACTCTATTTGACTTGAATTATGGGCTGACTTTAGAAGAACTGAAACTGATTTCTGGAGCACATGACAAGATACACAGAAAAACGCAGACACACCAGAGTCTGGCTTCTTGTTTTTTCCAGACTCAATATGGTATGCGTGAAATTAATATTTAATGCATTAATATTATTTATGGTTTATTATACAGTCTTTATCATACCGTATAGCAAATATTAATTTTAATATCACTGAAGATCCCTGTGCCTGCAGGCGTAAGCTCTTTATTGGTTTATAGATTTCTAGTTAGTGACCGTTAACACCTGCTCTAAACCTTAACCATATCAACATTGTGATAATTAAACAGACACATTATTCATAGCACACATTTCCTGCCATAAACTAGTAAAACAGATGCAAATAGCAGTCGTTTTGATTTTTAGCTGAATATAATTGTACCCATTTATGAATTACTTAAAAAAAAAAAAAAAAAAAAAAACTACTTTTTTGAAACTTGGAGCAAATGAGAGCAGCCAGCAGGTGGACATTTCCATGAAGAAGCAGGATTACATAAATGGAAAACAAGTCGCCCATCTTACTGTACATTTATTATATATTATTAATATATGTAGGCTTTTTAAGTCTCTCCAAACCAGACGAGCTGAAGCTCTGTCACCCAACACAAATGTGATGAACTAGTCTTATTTATGCTCACTCAAAAACATCAAAATTAATAAAGACAATAATCTGATTCTTCTTAATTATGCTGTTGTCTAATACATGCAGTTTATAGTAAACCTGCTCCAAAGGTTTAGTTTTATGCTGGAATTGTAAACTTCATTGAAGACTGCTCTCTTGTGGAGGAGAGGGGCCATCACAGCCTGCATGCTGGGAAAAACACATGAAATAAAGCCATGCGCAATCATCCTCTGGTGATTTTAAATAAAAATGATTTTATTTATTTATTTGTCAGGTAAATGGCATTTTTACAATCTTAAAACAGCAGGCCATGCAACGCACTGCTGGCATCTGAGAAAAAAAAACAAAATAAACAAAAAAAAAAATAATCTTCATTTCTGGCTCCGAAACTACCTTCATACTGAGAAACATAAGGAGACGATATTGAGGAGAAGTGAGGCACAGAAAGAGTGATTCTGCTGCGCTTCATTAGTGTTGAAGAGTGTGGCACACGCTCAGAGAGCAGCAGAATCACACGAGTGTGGCTATAAGGCAGGAACAACTACATAAAACAAGCTCCTTCTCATCAGAGATACAGAGAATGCCATAATCTACATGATTTTATTCCAGCCAGGAGCAATTCTTCATATGCACTTATATATATATTTCTAAAAGTCCTTAAGATCGACAGGCACCAATCCATAAATGTCAAAAGAAATGGCTTTTTTTCCCTCTCTTCTGGAAAAAATATACTTCCAAAAATGACAGAAAAAAGCAGCAACAAAATAACTGTACAATGTTGTTTTTAAAACCTGGTTTTTTTTACATTAGATACAAAAAAAAAAAGAAAGAAATCTAATACTTCATTTAGCGATCCTTCATCTTGGAAAAAAAGAGAAATAAAAATAAAGGAAATGGCATGGTTTGTGACCTATCGCTGGTGCCTATTAAAGAAAGGCTTTCCAATAATACTATACTGGTTCACAATAAAGAGTGACGAATAAAATAACAGACTTCATAATAAAAAAAGAAACTTCCTTCCACGGGAAAAACAAAGCAAACACGTTCTCATGTGATGCGGGCTGCTACAAAAAAGTGGACGACTCTCCTTCATAGTGTAAAAAAATATCTGCGTTATTACATGTAATGTAGTGTTGAACACACACCAACCTTCAAACGACTTATCTTCGAAGTGCTTGGAAAGGACCAAACCGATTGGCTTATTTTAACCAAAGACTGCCGACCTGAAGCGTAGCGTCTTTCCTCATCGCTCGCTAGCGTTCAGAAGCAGCGAGGTTAGAGCTAGCGCAACATCTCCTTCTCTAGTATGACGTCACGTTAGGGCAGATTAATAGGCACCACACATTCGACAGCTACCCAGAGAGACACGATGCAAATTAGTGACAAATAAATAACTAGCATTTCAAAGCTGGCGTAGGGTCAAAGGTCATAGATATGGGGGGCGTGTAGAACAGCTTCGTCTCAAACTAATCACTTCTGGAGGGAAGCAGTAAACTGCTCTGCTGAGACAGAGCTTCGTGTCTGCTAGTGTTATGAAGGCACAGAATTAAAAAACAAAACAAAAAGTTATGATGCGGCCACAATGGAGTGGTTAAAAAGAGAAGCAGCAGCAGCAGCAGCAGCGTGAGAGCGGGCGTGGCGGCGCTCAGACCCAGCCGCTGGTCAGCTTGTAGAACATCTCCTCGTCGAGAGACTCGTTCTGGTCCTTGGCACGCGTGGACAGGAAGATGTAGCCGCCGATGAACTCGTGCACCACTTTGCAGTCCACCTCGGCACAGATGAAAGCCAGGCTGGGCTCGTCCGCGAACTCCACCGTCACCTGACGTGAGAACAGAGCAGAGGCTGGTCACGGGCATGAAGTCTAACTGTGCTGTTAAACCAGCTTCGCACTCTGATCGACAGTTTAGAGTCGCTCTAGCTGCTGCTTCTGGAGTCAGATCCTGACTGATTTTGATGAAGTAAGCATTGGTCATATCTCCAGATGGACTGAAGCAGCTCTGAGCAGCTTTACTTTCTCTGTTCCTCAGCGGAGCAAAGACCTTCACAAGCCTCCAAAACATCTCACATCTTCTGAGGAGCCTTTATTTCTTCAGCTCTCAGTCAGCACCGCATTGAAGTATATGTTTGGAATGGATCATTAAAAATCTCATCTTCGACAGACATGGCCGCTGATATTTAACTATATCATGTAATATTTTATAAATGACCTTACCATATATTCTTAAAAATGTTTCTGTAAATTACTGTTAATATATATTGGAAAACTAAACACACATCATCAGTGGAGATGTAACGATAAACCACAAGTCGTGTGTATGTGATTATTTAAATCGATGCTAAACAAATCGTGATTTGACAGTTAAGTAGGAGTTTATATGAATGTCTCTTCCTTTTTTCTCTCAACGATGCATATTAAAGTTGACTTTTTGAGTGTTTCTAAACGTAACTCTGCTCTGTGTTTATAGACGGTAACCAAGGAAACACTGCATCACTGCTGTTCAAAACATGGGGTGCGTCTCAAGTAGTAAGGGCACTGATCAGGGAGGTGGATATTTTAAGGGCTGTCTCAGTCGTGAAATTCTTCTAGTGCACTGCTCGCTCTCCGAAAAAAGCTATATGTTGAAGCTGCACGTCATCACGTCACTGGAATCAGAGCGATCACTGGCCCAATGTGCACCGAGTCAGGGAACTTACCAGTGACCGAACTCCTGTACAAGATCTACTGATTCACCAGCTCGGGAGCTAGAGAGCTGATGGAGATGTCCAATTCGACCTTTCCAAGCATCGCCATACTGTAGGTTCATAGACCATAGTTTGTTTTTACCGGAGGTGATTTAAAGGTAAGTAACACATCTGCGCTTGTGTGTACATTAACCAGTGCTGGCGGTTTTTTCAAATTAGCAAAGAATTGTGGGTTATCTGTAGCAGCGAAGGATAAACCTCACGCATCCTCTGAATTCCTGTGAAAGGTCATCACATTCAAAGAACGAGGCACAGCTACTGTATAATTGCTGATAATAAGCGCCACCTACTGGCAGAGAGTGAAACGGCATCTCATATCATGTCTCATAATCTGCGATATTTTAACGGGCATTTATTCAACTAGGTCAATATCATATTGAAAAATATACGTAACCAAAATAATCGATACACTACTTCGGCATTCTTATGAAATTATGCTTCATGTTATGCTTAACATGAAGCATCATTCATCATGAGTCAACAACACCAATAAAAGGCACATCTCACCATCTTAATCTCCCAGTTGACGTTCCACTGCTTCATGTTGCTGAAGCGCCAGGTCTTGATGGCATCTCCTGTGCTGGCGTCCATACGGATCAGTCTGTTGTAGGTGATGCCAATCAGCTCATCTTTCTTGCCACCCTGGAACCTAACGCGAAGACACGCAATTACAGACTCTGTGTTTGTCCAAGCAGACAATAAGAATGCAATAAAGAAGAAATGAAAGATACGAGGAATTACGTCTTAAAGGGACAGCTCACTCTTGCATGTAGATTGTCATTTACTCATCCTCATGTCATTACACACTTGTATGAATTCATTCAAAGTGCACAAAACGACAAATTATGTAGCGCATGTAAATAATGATTTGCACACTTAAATTATTTATTAGCCTTCAAAGCTTTGTCATCTATTTGTGCAAGGCTGAAAATTAAGTTATGCGTTGAAAATTTTGACACAGCTTTACTTGGCATGTCCATTAGAATTTATACAAGAAGTAGCACTGAACAAACGCTTTCTTGAGCCAGATCTTCCCAAAGAATCGCCTGATCTGGTTCTTGAATTCAACTCACTGGCTCAACAGTGATTTACAGCTCAGCTAGGGGTTACAATTCTGCTTTGAAAGCATCAGTCAGTAGTTACTGCAGAAGAAAATATAAGGGTTTGGAATAACATGAAGGCGAGTAAGTTATGTGTAAACAAGAATTAACTGTGAACTTTAAAAATGACATTTTTATTGGCAGACAAACGTGCAATCAATATATCCGAGAGACAGAGATGTGAGCGACACTCACTTGGCAAGAAAATGGGTGATTCCAAACTCAGGCAAGGACTGCCAGGCCTGTATGAAGCGCATCTTGGCCTCGATGAGGCTCATCTGCGCCACATTCTGATGGGCTTCCAGAATACGGGCAGAGATCTGGGAATGATGAATGCGTGAGCGTTAATATACAAGTGCTATCATAACTTCAGCAGAAGTGAACACATGGACACACGCTCATCAGAGACAACCCCAGAGAGGAATGAAACACCAGACAATATGATATGACGTCGCTGCATTCAATCACCACAGATAAAACACTGAACACACGAGACGCTCCTCTTGTTCAAGCATTGCTTATGATCCATGCGGCATAACACACATTCACAGAAGCCATTGCAATCCCAGCTACCATCGTTTAGTCCCCGTTTCCCAGAACATTTTCACATCAGAAGGAAATAAGTGACGTCACGGGAGTCTCCTGCAGATCAGTAACGTGCCTCTTGAAAGCTTGGATCAGAGCTACAAACTCCCTCAAAGGGTCAAGTCAATGAGACAGAAGCCCTTCTTGAAAAAGAGTGAGATTCTGTGAGATTTTAGATGCACTGAGACAAACGCGTGGGAAACTACAGAGCCCCAAAGAGGACATGGTGATGGAAAACTATATGGGATGGGAGGGAAAACCATCTTTCAGCACTGTTGCAAGGATTCTGGTTCCTCATGAGAAACTTTGAGTTGTCCACCAAGAAACTAGTGATGGGTCGTTCTTCAACGATTCGTTCATTTTGAATGAATCTTTAATGTGACTCGGGAAGAACGAGTCGTCTCGTGGGAGTGATTCGTTCGGTCGCGCATGTGCATGTGCCAAAAACTTGTCAGATAAGAGGCGAGGTGAGCGAATCATAGATTAAAGACCCAGGTAAACAATGAATTAATCTCTTCA
>JAUCMS010000031.1:16170701-16189569 GCA_032357445.1 Enteromius radiatus | reverse complement strand
GCATAGCTGATATAAAAAACTGGATGACGAGTAACTTCTTACTGTTAAATTCTGACAAAACAGAGGTGTTAATTATCAGACCTAAAAACCCAGATGTAATAATCTAGACCACTGTCTAACACTTGATGGATCAGATGGTGTTTCAGCACAAAGAGATGATCTTCATCAGAGACCAGAACACCTAGATGAGCTCCGTGGACAGATCACCAGAACCAGATGCACACACACACACTATAAGTCCTTTACACAATCTAACATGAGCTTAATATTGAACTGGAGATCAGGTGCTGGGCGTCCGACCAGAGGAGAACTGACCCCAACTAAGCCTGGTTTTTTTCCTCCCAAGGTTTTTTTTCTCTAGTCTCTCACGGATGGGGTTTTGGTTCCTTGCCGCTGTCTTGCTTAGTTGTGAGCACCTGATTTCTAGTGATTATTGTCATTTTGATTATCATCATCATCATTATACATCATCATCACTCTGTTCTCCTATTTGATAATGTTCGGTGCTTTGCTACAATCTGTATTGTTAAAAGCGCTATAGAAATAAAAGTGACTGATTGATTGATTCATACTGTAAATAAGGTCAGAAAACACAAAAATGCATATAAATACAGAAAAAAAATATTACAGATATGTTTAACCCTTAATACAACCTCAAAATCATGATTACCATCATTTTAATGCACTTTTTTTTTGGGTCAGTGAAGCCAAAGACCAAGTAGGTCAGTTCTATGACTTTGCATTAAGACCAATTTAAAAATAAAATATTTTCTATTAACTTTAAACAATGACTTGCATGCATTAGTAAATGAATCTATGTAAACATCAGTGTCTGCCTGTGTTCTGTAGTGCAGCAGCAGACCGCTCTCATTTACCTGCTTGTTCTTGTATTTCTTCAGGTATCGTGGAGACACCAGACACTCAGGATTGATGTCGGTGCTGATGGGCTCTATGATCTGAGGATCAGGATTCATATGCTGCATCTTCAGGAAGGACAGAATGTTCTGGACCTCCAAGTTGTAGGAACTATCTGCCATCGTCTTCCCTTTGGAGGCCAAGCGGCAAGCTGCCATCCACTGAGCGTACTGCTTCTCCTGAAGGACAGGGATAGTGTTTGAGTGCCAATGTTCATGTTGTTACAGTTCTTCAATTAGTGTTTTATTTTCATTTTAAGGTTTAGCATATTTAGCTTTATTAGTTTTTGGAGACTTTTACGTCTAGTTTTTATGAAGATTTAAGTCAAATTTCTGGTAACGTATGTTACATGTGCACCTCTGAGGGGTTCAGAATGATATGAGCAACAATTGCTAAGAAAAACTAAGCATCTTGGGAGATAACTCTCACCCCTTGAAGGTTTACTTTGAAGTATCACCCTCTGAAAGAAGATTCAGAAGCATTAAATACTCTAATCTAATAGATATACATTCACTTTTGTTTCAGAGACTATGTTTTTGCAATTCAAACTTTTTTAAAAATATAATTTTATTGTTTATGTACGCAATTTATTATCTTTTGTATTGGCAATCGATAGAAGTGTCCATGAAGCATCTCACTCAGGGCTTTTCTATTGTTATGAAGATTTATTTCAGTTTTATCAATATTAAATAAAAATGAGCAACTAGCCGAAACTCATTTCAAGATTTTTTGAATAGTTTTGGTTAACCATAACAACTCCATAGTAGGATGCTACTTTCCTCTCAAAGACAAGTGGACATGTGAGGCAATTTATTGCACCGTAATGAGTGGCAATCAATGGAAGTGTCTCACTCACAGTATCACACCGCAGCCAGATCTCAATCATACCATCTGCTACAGGAATTAGCAACTTGATGTTGAATTTCTGACCGGAAATGTTGACGTCTGGTGTGACTTCACAGCCTGTGGAGAAACAGCAGATGAGATGCAGTGCTGAAGCGGTAAACAGACAGCGTCCGGAGCGAGCGCTCACCTCTCAGGTTCATCTGGTGCGCCGGCGTGCCGTGGGCCTCCTCGCGGCTCTTGTAGCAGGAGATTGTGATGTCCTTGAATGTGCACCAGTACTGCTTATATCCTTTCAGAGTGAGCTTCTTTGGTCTGAGGTATGAGGAAAAGATAGACAAATTCAAAAGGGAAATTCCTCTGAGAGAACTGTCAGTATTCAATATAGCAAAATATTAGCACATTATAATAAGCAGATCCATTTAGCTTAAACACAATTAATTTTGCTGCCACTAGTGTAGTGGTAATGACAACTTTTACACTTTAAAGTGACTAATACATAGAGTCTAGATATGTGACAGAAGCCTTGCTTTATTTTATATATATATATATATATTGTGCCTTGCACTAATTTTATTAGAGCAAAAACAGTAAATCTCAACATATTTTTGACTCACTTGAAGACTTTCACATAGTCAGCCAGTTCAGGAATGGATGTGATGTCACCCTGAGAACACAGTGTATTAATAAAGTTATAATTAAAGTTGGCATAATAAATGTTAACATGTATGGTCACAGTCTGCATAACAGCTGCACGCTGCTTATGTTACAGCAAGAGGAATATTCAGAATACACCGTTTGGATTACAATTTTAATGCCCTTGTTTTTATTTCAGCATGCTTATTATGACTAAACTCAAATTCTATCTGCAGTATAATGCTGTCCAATTACTGCACTCAAACTCCAGAGGACATGACTCGCTTACAGTGAACAAACCAGTCATTTTTAAATAATAATCCTTTATTTGAACTACTTCAAATGAGTTCAACTAGCCCATGCTATAGGCTATAGTCACAAGAATTATATCATGCTAATTTTTGAAGCTTCTGCTTTCGAATGCAGAAGTGTGATAAAGGCCTGCAGGTGTGTGCCTGTGCCAGTACCAGTGTGTTGGACGTCTTTCCTCCCTCTAGAGTGATCTCCAGATCGGACAGAGCTGCATCCACCTCGTCAATCTCCTTCTCGCTGTTGTTCATGTGATTCTCTGAAGACATGATGGACAGCTTGTTGATGTGGTACTGCAAATAAAAACCAAATAAAATGGATTTATTAAATCATCATATTAATATTGTACATTCTTTGTTGTGATATTTAAACATTTACACAATAAAAAAACAACAACAATTGGTTAATGTAAACGTAAAAATGTTTTTTTTTTTTTTTTAAATGTGGACAGTTGTTGACACAATGTTGATTGTTTTCACCCATTTCCCCATTTCTAGAGCTAGTAAAATTAATAAAACATTTACTTTGACCTCCTGACAGGATTTCAAAAGCTACACTAATACTGGATGATTTTCCCAATTAAATAAAACAGAATTTGTCATCGTTTGTGTTAAAAGTTATTTAAGTTTTACATTTTTATGCATTTGTGATATTTAACTATTTTGAATTTGTTTTCGTGAATTGGTTTGAAACTGTATTCGTACATGCTGCAAAAAAAAAAAAAAAACTTAACGCAAAATAAAATAGAATTTTGTTTTATATTTTCTTTTTAGTTACAGTAAATGGTCAATGTTAAAATATTAACTTTAAGTGTTATTTCAGTATCACTGATACACCATTAGTTTTTTTTTTTTATATAAAATATATCAATAAAAATTAGAATTTTGTTTTAGATTTTCTTTTATTTAAATTTTAGTTGATGTTTAAAGTCAACATTTTAACATTTATTTACAATTTACCATTAACATTTATATATATTTATTTTTTTTTTTTACCCATTTTAATTTGAGTTAAAGCTTCAAGGTAATAGTTTGACATTTATTAAGCATTTTCCAACAGGTTTTTTTTTAAATATATTTATTTATTTTGAATTTTAGCTAAATTTTCAAGTCAATAATTTAACATTTATTTCAATGAAACTAACAATTTTTGATACTGTTTTGTTTTTTCATTTTTATTAACTATAATACTATTCATGTGTGACTTGAATAAAGCCTGTGACCTCATTCTCCTAATTAGAATTAGCTGTCAAACGATGCAGTGGACAGTTGGACTACAGATGTTTATTTCACTGTACGCTGATGACAACTCTGCTTTCAAAATAGAGGCTCCAGGCATTTTCATGTCACCATCACTGCTCAGATAAGACTAGTTAGTAGGTGAATGACAAACAGATTTCTCTCAACAGTTAACAGCCTCGCTGTAATGCTGGCTAAACTTAGAGCTGCTGATGTTTGACGGCTCTGAGCTCTTCTACCCAGAGACACGTCCAGAGCCAGACTGGTATCCTCTGACTGCGGTGCGGACTGATGGGGAGGGACAGACCTGACTAATTTAACCTCACTGTACGTAAACAGAGAAAGCTGACACCGCTGATACACCTCCACAAATCTCTGCCGGAGCAGCCCACACCTCCTCAGGCTGGAGACTCCGGGTGGTCTCGCGTGTCCTGCCCCCCTCGAGCAGACACCCGCTCTATATTTACACGATGTGAAGACAGTGAGGCGTCCTGAGGAGTTGTCACTCAACATTTATGAGGGTTTGAAATAGCAAGGTCATCGTTGGCCAAAGGGCCAGTGAAAACAAACGCCGCAGCCAAACGTTTGCACGCTGCAGATGCTACGCAGTCAGGCTCAGAGCCCATCCAATTCATTAACAGGGCCAGAGGACCCGAGTGAAGACTGCAGACTGTCAAGCTTACGCAGCGTAAATTCTGCCGAGGTTTGAAGGCGCACGTACCTGCAGGGCAGCGAACATCATCATCTCCTCCTCGGTGCATTCGATCTCCTCCAGCAGGATGGCCCACTTGGCCTGCTCATACAGCTGGTTCACCCTGATGGCATCATACTGCAGGGGTCAGGAGAGGGTTAAAAACACGACACCACAACACCACAACACCACTTCCACCACACCATCCTTACAGCTCTGAGAGGGCTACGGGTGAGCATAATGCACACTAGATGTGACCCTGGAGCAGAAAATCAGTCATAAGAGTTTTTGACATTTCTGGAAACTAAGATTTGAACATCATCTGAAAGCTGAATAAGCTTTTAAAATAAACCTGCGATGTATGGTTTGTTGGGATAGGACAATATGGCTGACATACAACTATTTGAAAATCTGAAATATTGAGAAGTGTTGAGAAAATCACCTTTCAAGTTGTTCAAATGAAGTTCTTAGCAATGCATATTATTCATCAAAAATTAAGTTTTGATATATTTCCAGTAGAAAAATGGATAATTTTGGCCCATACATTGTATTTTTGGTTATTGCTATAAATATAACTGCTTTTGTAGTCCCAAGTTACATATATAACTATATTCATACAACCTTAAATAGGTCATGAAATTTAATATTTTAAGTTTGCTAAGGTGCACTAATCTTCTTAGGAAGGCTTTTTGTTTTTTTATCAAAAAGGATCATAAAGTGGAAATAAATTTGAATTTTTACTCAAAAATACAGAAATTATTTATTGCAATATTAAACCGTCTCCCACTACCATCTACCATTTCCCAAATGCTATTAAACTCTTACAAAATAGGAAATAAATAAATAAATAAAATAAATAAATATTTACTTCATAAACTGCAATAATTTATTTTTCCTGAGGTGCACTTAACATCATAACATAAACATGAATTTTCGTCATAATGTAGAAAACATGATATTTCTCCCATATTTACCATTTTGAAATGAAATAAAATTGAATAAATCAATGTTAATGACCTCCTGAAATAGACAAATATGTGGTAATGTTCCACATTAAGCTACACTGTTACAAGATGATTTTCTCAAACTTGTCCGTGCAAATGCTCATGAAATACAATTGTGATACGTTCCTTGTTCCTGTAATCTGAGCATGGGATTTTTAATAAAAAAAAAAAGCGAACACTCTGTTAGAAGGGGCGTGTCTACTGTGAGACTTCAATGGAAACTCCCACTGCTATGATTGGCTGACATCTTTGCATATGAAATGAGCATTACATGTGGAACTCTCTTGAAAACTTTTATTATCCCCAAATGAACTAATGGGGAAAAGATTACAGCATTACATTTAGAGCATATACACTACACTACACAGCCATTGTATAACAACAATCCTCTCCTTACTGCGACGTGATATCTGCAATCTCTCCATGACTTTCACCATAACTTACAAAGTGCAGAGCCATGTAAATAAGAGACTCGTCGAGCGGTGTAAACAGAATTTTTGGAACAAAGCCAGAAATCACCACTATACTTGTGATCTAGTGTCTAGTGAGAATAGAAAATAGACTATTAGTCCTAAATTACAAATGTAAAAACCATGACAACATTGAACCTCGGTGGACAGGCCAAAACAGATGTGTGTGATTCTGGAAAATCCCAATCAGCATTGTGCGCATATGATTTATATGCGATAAGATGCAAAACACACTGACCTTGGGGTTGAGGTCAAAGAAGCTGTGGTACTTGAACCGGAGCAGAAGAACCTCGTTCTCCTTCACATCCTGCTCCATCAGTGATCTGGAGGAGTCCAGCCACCTTCACAAAGACAATCAGAGGAACATGAGCGAAAGCCTCCTGAATCACAGTCTCTTCACACATCAGATCCGTCCCAGCTTACCCCTGGTTGATCTTGGCCTTGTCCAGGAGAGACTGTGGTTTGTACATCTTGACCACGATGTCGGGTGAGGTGATGGGCTGGCTGACAGCAAGAATGCTGGGATTGCCTTCTGACAGCGGACTGTCTCCAAACCACGCTGAGGTGGGGGACAGAGGGCTGCCGTCCCGAGAGTCATAGGTAGGCGTCATGGTCTTGCTGTAAAGTCCAGGACTTGAATAGATGCTTCCTGAAATGAGAGGAACATCTTTCAGTAACCACCCGAAACGGATGTCACCCCATTCACTCGACAGGCCAGATGGAGGGCTGGGCGGAATGACATATACTTTAATGTTTCATCCACTAGAGAGTGGTTTAGGTTTTGTAAACATGGTGTAACGCTAGGTCGTTCGTGCCTTTCAAGCAAAAGAGCATTTTGGCATATTTATAAAGAAATCATCAGTCGGAGGTGTGTTTATACGGTCTTACATATTTACAGCTGCTTGTCAGTTTATTTATTTTTTTATATAATTTTTTTTTTTTTTCAATTTAGGTTCATCATAATTTTTTGGTTTTCTTCCATTTAACTATAAAAAGAATAAAAATATTTAAAAATATATTACAATATTTTACAAAATGAAATACAAATTGTTACACTGAAACACAAAACTACATACTTTGGGCTGAATTTTCTGCAAAAATAGCTTTGGACCGTAAGAGGGAAAACAAAGATTTTGTTGGTCAGAAAAGCGATAAGTCTCAAATTTGCATGCAGCATCATATATATGCAGTTTATTTAAAAGGTTAATTTATTAAATGATTTTAATTTACGAAAGCAATAATAAAAATAATAATAATAAACAATTGTGCTAAGTCCATTAGGTTTGCATTCTGGCATAAAAAAAAAAAAAAAAAAAAAAAAAAAAAAAATGTATATATTTATTTATTTTTATTTTTTTTTTTTTGAGAAAAGACAAGATTAAATAGGGCTTTTTCACATTTTTAGAACACAAATTATTCGGTTAAATTTTCTGCAAAGAATAGGTTAATATGGTGGCAGGATTTTGTCATACCGCCCACTCCTAGCCAGATGTGTGTACCAGATCCAGTGAGTGAAAACCATCTTAAACAGCACAAGAGACTGCTGTTCACACAATCACTCATTCACTCGACTGCACAGCTCTGATGAAGGCAGCATGCAGAAAACACACAGTTCAACTTTGCGAGTGCGCGCACACACACACACACACACAGCAGCGAGCACATCCAGCAGCATGAGGGGTCCGGGAGGTGACTGGCATCTCTATGAACCCGCTGAATCAGGAGCCGAGCATCAGCTGGGTCTCATTACAGCTCTCATCACCACACAACATTAACACACTCAATCCATTAGAGCATCATTCTTTAAACACTGCACGACAACTGGAGCAATTCTCCTAATCCTCATAAGAACCTCACATTGCACAGGTCCTGCTGGTTATTATTAAATGGAGACTCCTAGATGTTGATTAATATTACGTAGTATCAGCTGTTCACCTACTATGACGTACTGTATGTCATGGTATGTACAACCCTCACAGAGACTAACTATAACCTTCATTTAGATGACTAAAGCTAGTGAAAGGCTTTAATGAGGCCAAGTGTCCTTAAAATATACTTATTGTGAGGCAAACATTAATAAAAATTCTATATTGTAAATATAATCACCTCTTGTACCTTACTGTATAAATGTCAGTCATATTTATCAGTTACGAAAACAATTAAATAAAATTAAGTACTTACTTGTAATGACTTACAAGACCAAAAAAACCTACAGCATTGAATTTAAAAAATGAAATAAATTAGGAAAAATTCAATATGTAAGATATATTCTACACTTTTAAAGCACTGCCAGCACACAAAAACTGTCTTAGACATTACCTCCAAAATCAAGCTGTGAGAACAACAATGCATGGCAAAAATGCAATTTACACCATCATCCGTCAACTGAATAAACTTGTTTATCTACCAGACAAAATCACACAGTTACACTACACATTCTTCTCCAACCACTCAATCACAGAGTGAGTAAAACACAGAAGCAAAACCAATTATGTGGCAGTGAAAGGCCACAGGCCTGCAGAGGGACAGGAAGTGCTTGTGGGGTGGCAGAGGTCATGAGAAAAAGCAATGGGCTGGGCTTGAAGGAGGCTTCTCAGAAACTCAGAGGAAGGTCACCGGAGGGGCTTCCACTCCCATCGGGGGACTGAGGAGGCCTGCCTTTGGGTGATTACTCGTTTTGGAAATGTTCAAATGAATCCTGAACCACAAACACACATCACACTGATGCTTCAGCTCAGACTCGTGCTTAAAGACACGTATAAAACACAGTGTTCACTCGCCCAAACCCTTTTACTAAATCTATTACACAATAACAGTGCTGCGAAGCCTCTTGTTTTCATTCATGATGTTCTCTATTTATACATACAGACTCTATTCAGATTTTATGCAGATAATCTCAGCTTTAAGAGACTATACTAGATTGGTCAATCTTTAAAACACGTTATGAAGATGTTATTGAAACCTGAGAGACTTCTGTCCCTGCAAACAAAACTTTGAGGTAAAAGAAATCCATATGAAGAGAGTGGTTTGATCCAAGTCTTCTTAAGACAGACAATGGCTTGATTTGATCAACGGATCTAATTTAGGCTTGCACTCATATACAAACATTGATCACTGCACAAGCATTTTAAAATCAGACTCCTCAGGGTAGACATCATAATGAATTTGACTGAAAACGAGCGTGAGAGGGATAGACAGTATGGCATGTCTCATATAAAAGGTTTATAATTGTTTTATGGGCTAAAACGGTCTACTGAAATTATGTTTTCTCAGCTGAACATTTGTTACGTTAAAAATCTGATGGACGCTGTCCATCTGTCACTGTCAGTGTTTAAACACGATGCTAAGCTCTGTGTGGTAAACAGAAGCTCAGTGCTTGTGAATGTGAGAAAACTAATGAGGTTCATTCTCATGTGTCATGAATTTCCGCAAGAACCACTGAGGGTTGTTCTCGTATGCCAAGCAAATATGTGCGCTCGTTAAATCTGTTCATCAAGCAAAGCGACCGTTACAGCCTCAGAAGACTTGGATTCAACTATTTGATCTACATGAATTACATCCACAGCGTATTCATTTCTTGAAGCAGCAATGTTTTGGTGGAATGGACTTTCAGTGGAGGAACAGAAACTATCCATTTAAAGCCAGTTGTACTGAAACTGTGATTTACCTTCTTAAACCTGGCTTCATTTCGAGAGTGAGTCAGATGTTGATTCAGGAAAGCATTAATGCCCCTTTTTTCCACCAACATGGTTCCTCTGGTGGTTCCTGGGCTGATGCCCACCCATCACTCTCATAGAAACAGCAGCCCTGGGCTGAAAACACTAGGTACAATCCAACCCTAAAACCTTGCCGACTGCAAAAATAAATAATAATAATAATAATAATAAATGTGCATGTGTGACCCTGGAGCACGAAACCAGTCATAAGGCTTAATTTTGGGAAACTGAAATTTATATATCTGAAAGCTGAATAAATTAAGCTTTCCATTGATGCATGGTTTGTTATGATTATTTGGTCAAGATAAAATTATTTAAAAATCTGGAAAACAGGGTGCAAAAAAATCTGAGCATTGAGAAAATCAAGTTCTTAGCATTCATATCAAAAATTAAGCTTATTAACATTTAGATATTAAAGTAAATATCTTTATGGAATATGATTTTTTTGGCATCAATGAAAAATGTCTGATCAATACACTGTATTGTTGGTTATTGCTACAAATATACCTGTGCTACTACCGACTGGTTTTGAGCTCCAGGGTCACATACTTGTGGACCGGACTACATTGGTTAGGTTGCATGCTTGTTTTTTCAGCCTGCAGGACGAAACGCACATTTTGCCTTTATTTGATGGCAATTCAATTGGTCACATCCAATTCAGATTCCCAGACCACAACTCCGATAAAACATCGTTTCTTTGACACTGGAGATTCAGCAGGATCAGCAGTCGCTCCGATGAAACCAGTTACAGGAACATTAATCTCAGCCTTAGGTGTGCGTCAATATCCAAGCATATACCGAGCATTCTTTCTTGCATTGTTTGTGCTATTTTTTGTTATTATTTAATTTCTAATCTTTGTGTATTTGGTTTCGCAACTTCCCTATCATTGGACTTCATTTTGACCACTATTGTTTTGCTGCCTTGCAACAGCTGGTATTTCCTTCCTTCCAACTGCAGCAATTAAATAAGACTTTTGCAGCGTATAGTAGGGATGCTCTTGATCAAACTGCATTAAAAGTTCAGGTTTCTCTGACAGTCATGTACATATTCCATACAGAACCCTGAACTTTAGCAAACACACACGCTGTCCATCATGTGCACATGCAAATTAATATTGGCTAGCTCCTTGACCTGACCTTTCAGTCTTTTATCCCTAATTTTAAAATAAAATTAATGTTAGGACAAAGCGAGACCATTTAAACAAGCAAAACTGAGAACCGACAAGGGAATGTAAGGGAATGCGGTGTTTGGGCAAAGCTCATCTCATGACCCTCATCAGCTGAGGTGTCACTGAAGCAGAGAGTCAGGTGACCAGAGCCAGGGATTTCTCAGGGTCAGCAGTGGTCAGGTGACTGCTCCAGCTGTGGTGAGAGGAGGTGAAGGAAGCAATGCAGGAAGCCAGAAAAACAGTGAGCCTTACCTTTTACCGGTCCAATGTATAGTATCTCAGAGGCTTGAGGAATAGAAGGAAATGGAGAAAAGAACAAACAAAGAGAGAAAGAGGGGGAATGAAAGGATAGATTAAAGAGATTAACAGCTTGGAGGAAAAGGAAAGCGTTAACATGCAAAATGAGACAAGACATCAGTAACCAAAGTTTCAAAAAGAAAAGAATATATCAAATAAATAAAGGAATGAAAAAAGTTGAGAGGGCAGATAGTTTATACACATCAAAGTAGGTATTCTAAGAGCAGCTTTATTTTCTTATATAAAATACATTTGAGACTTTAATATCAACTCAAGAGCTCAAAATCTGTTGACTCAACATATTGCATTTCAATAAATGAATAAAACTATATTTCACATTTAATATTAGATTAATAACAGAGTCTTTAATTAAATTAATTTAGTTTTTCTGCTACTTTCTAGGGTAATACTTTATTTTGATAGTACAGCCATGTTTCCATTACTCTTCAAATTGCGCAAATTAAAATAGCGAATTGAAAATACGTCTAATGGAAATGCGTTTTCACAATTCGCATGAGATGGTTTTTCAGGCAATTCAAAAGAGGAATATTTCGCAAAACTGCAATGCAAAATATTTTTTTTTTCTCTCCGCATTTACAGGTCACATGGCACATGTAAAAAAAAAAATCATATGATCCTTCTTCAATATATTATAACCTCCAAGAAACACTTAATACATGTTCGTTTTGGAGTTTAAGGGGCTTTCCCTGCCATTAATACTTAGTTTAAACTGCACACGTCTGTGTTTAAATCCGCCAAATCTCGCCAAAATGTTGTTTTGTTGCTATGACTTATCGCGAGAGGCGCAATGTTACGTTTTAGTCACATGACATTGGTTAATGGAAACGGCGTCATTTCGCAATACTTTATCGACATCTATTTTCAAATATCTGCAGGACGCAAAATATCAAAATATTCAAATATCTATTGCGCAAGCCTGTAATGGAAACACGGCTCGTAAGTAACTTTGCAACTGCTTAACTTCTAACACTTTTTATTTTGATGAGTCCACCACATACTATCAGAAACTTTGCAAGTATGTGTCGACTCATTCTACTAACCCTAAACCTACCCTAACTAGTCTACTCTGAGAGTTAGCAGACATGTAGTTACAAATGAATGACAATGTTGAATATCTAATGTGAACTACCAAAATAAAGTCACTTTTTCTATTGTATTTTCCAAATATTGAAGTCTCTTTGACAAATTGCTTTTAAGCTTGCAAGCTGCTTCGAATAAAAGAATCTGCTGAGTGCATATGAGAGTCCAGACGGAGAGCAGGGGAGGACAGAGCTCTGCTTCCAGAGAAGATTGTGTTGTTTGAAGATCTGTAGAGGAAGGAACAACAATACATGTGGGTGGAGCTCATGTCCTGCTCACATCGCAATCGGAGTGATCCCTATCATGGCGACTCGTACTGAAATCCCTCAGAGACGAGATCAAGCGGCGGGTCTTCGCTTCATTTCCCGTCGTGGGCCAAAGCGGCTCAAGGCAGCTCCCGTTCCATTTTCTCCTTCCTAAAGGAGCCTTTGTGCTGTAAAAACCAGCGTCTTTATGGACCCTAAACATCACTATTTTAATGAGGGCCATCGTGAGGTTAAATGGTAGTAATGAAGGAACAAGTGTAGAACAGATCCCAGATATAAGTGTTTTGGCCTGCGTATGAGGGCCGTGTCGCACAGGGGCCCCGGGACAATAGACCCCATTCATGAGGAGACAGAGCCTGTCCTCCGTGCATCGTTAATGGATTGTAGCGCATCATTCGTGGGGTGCGCTGCGATGTAGCTGCTGTGTTTCAAAATGGCAGCGTGACCAAATATGTGCGGAATCCGAACCATTCACGCTGCGGAGTTAGAGCGAGAGCAGCAGGCCTGCAAATGATACGCTGCTCTCAACCCACACATTTCTCATTTCAGCATTGTTTCAGCATAACAAGGCTTTTGTTTTCCTGCTCTTCAACCACACGCACTTCATTATGGAGCTTCATGGGTTCCAAACCCTCAAACACTGTGTATGACGCAAACCAGCAATGCGATGTGGCACGACAACCAGAGTTGCTCAAGTCAACCGTCACTATCTATCGCTCATACTTGGGTTTGAGACTCAACCTAACCTCAAATCCCAAGCACCTCGGTGTGTAACCCCACCTGCATGATTTGTGACAGATATGAAGCATGCCACAAGTTTGTTGCAGTGAGAAGTACTATTACGCTATGTCTAACTTAAAATCAACTGGGTTGAATTGCTAGGGAGTTTAGGAGACCCAGAGCACTGGACATTTCACGTTAGCACAGCTTTAGTGTCCTATGATGCAGTGATGTAGAAAATAAAGACTGAATTCAACACAAAAGTAATTTTTCCTCCAATAATAATTCCACTCTAATAATATTTGTATGGGTTTCTGATGTAATACACAATGGGTATAATCAACCTAAGGCAAAAAAACTGACTTTATTGTAAGAATTATATTTTATGAATTGAGTTGATTAGACACTTTTTGGGTTACACTTTACAATAAGGTGTCATTTGTTCACTTAAGTTAATGTTTTAACGAACAAACAATGAACAATACTTTTACTACAGTATTTATTCATCAACAAAAACATTTATTTTGGATGCGATTAATCGTTTGAAAGCACCAAATGTCACATACTGCTTTTAAAAACTAGTCAGATGGATCTCTGTCAGCAGACTGGATGCAAGATGAACGCTGGATTCAGAAATGCCTTGTTGTCTTCCTACCTCTGTATGCTGTCTGCAGAGGCAGCATTTTTCAGCTTACAGACACAGAAACTTAGTTTAGCTCTCACCAAACGAGCTGATGTTCTGAGTCTGGTGCGTTAAATAAGGAAAGATGCAGAAAATGTGGCACTACCTCAGGACTAGGACTGAAAACCAATGACTAGTCATGTTCCATGATGGTTATTATGCTGACTCACTAGTTATTGGAAAAAAGGAAAAAAAAATACCATTTCCTAAAATGGATCTTATAGATATTTGAGAAGTTGATGACAGAGAGATCGCCGCTCTCAGAGGAACAGTGAGGGTGATCGGAGACGTACCTGATCCAGGAGTGAGCAGTGGTCCTTCCAGCTCCAGCGCCTCCTCCTCCGCATCCTCCAACTTTTTCTTCTTCTTCTTTGGGTCGCGGGGCTTGCGCAATAAGGAGAGCTCCTCAGGATGTCGGATGTCTGTGGAAGAAGGACTTGCTCTAATTAAAAGGTCAGATCATCACCCTCAAGACACGAGATATCTCATAACAGCAACAAGGCATGCAGTGGAGACTTAGAAACAGGCATATGAAAACGAGTCATAGACATGTAATGTACATTTATAGTTGCGATTTATCTTGAATCAGCAATAACTGATCCTATAGTGGCCATGATATCATGCGTACAGGACTGAGCAAGTGTTCATTCTTTAGACTCCCATCATATCAGAGTCTGAGGATTTTATAGATCTCATGCTTGCTGCTAAAGGACATGCTCCACATAGAAATATATTAATTACCCACATAATATAAATTACTAAATTATAAAAATGTCCTGGATGTGCAAGCACTACTGAAATGTTCTTACACTCAATTATAGATAAAATTAGACTTTCCAAGATGTCCTCAAGCTCTGCACATTTTATTTTGTAATTCATTAAAATTTTAAAATGTAATGAAATTCAAATTGTAACTTTATAAAGACAGACAGCCCTACTTTTAATCTATTTATGCAAAATTAGCTGAGCCCCATGACATTGCATGTAAATTCCATTGTTGTGACTGGATTTCATCAGCATTTTGCACAGAGGTGAATCAGAGGACCCTTAAACAGTGTCTAAAGATGTCTAAAGCAGACCAGCGATCTAACGAACCCTTGAGAAGACGACTCCAATAGGTACATGATGAAATTCTAACAGAGAAACATATTGAAAAAAACCAAGCGGTGACAGTTTCAGCATTAAATGACTTTTTAATGAAATTCATGCAGTTTAATTCTCCACTAGTTTAAGCATTATGGCAGGACGACTCTAACTCGCTGGATTTTCCAGAGCCCTGGAGGAAACGAGTGTGACGGAGAGCGAGCGTGTACGGGAGGGGCTTCACGGCTTGGCAGGAATGGCTTGTTTAGTTGTGTTACTAAAGCAAAAGCATTCCAGAGGTTTTAAGAACTACCAGATGGCAGTCCTCTCTCTCTCCGAGTCTGCCCTTTTACAGCCATATGTGAGCGAGCTGTAGCAGGTCACTGGAGTGCTGGGAGTGAGCGAGCGCCTCCTCTGAAATTCCAATCAACAAACAGAAGATCCTTCAGCAAACGCTCCCAAATCAAACAGCCGTAACTCACCAGAGCCTCGCAGAGAATGCTCTGACTGCGAAACCATACATTTCTCTTTTTATTTTGGCTCTGACGAGCGGTTCTGGTGTAGAAATGCAGTCCACTCGCTCGAGGAGGCAAATAACACACACACACACACACACACACACTTCATCCAGAAGAACGCAACACTAACGTGAGGAGCAAATACCCGCCAGAACAACTGATAGCACCAGAGAGAGAGTAAAGCACCAGGAAGCCAGCAGTGACGCTGCCTCTAAACGAACACACAGAAGAATTCAGGAGCTCCACTTCACAACCATTTTCGGTTTAAGGCCTAAAGTGAAAGTACACACATATCAGGCCTAAATTAGGTTAAGATCACATCTCACAATACAAAATTAATACTGACAATATATTGAGGTCTTATGAAGTGAAACGATCTGACTGTGCAAGAAACTAAACATTGACAGCATTGTTGCCTGAAATCCAGCTCTAAAAATCATCTTTACTCTTCTACTGAAGAAGAAGAACGACAACAAAAAAGAGGCACCTACGTCTTGGATGACCTGAGAGTAAGAACATTCACAGCAAACTTTTACTTTTTGGGTGAACTTTCCTCTTGATCAGGGGTCATCAGGATCAAGTCTGATGACTCCTGCTCTTTATAGAGAAATTTAAATATCACATGGGCTTCAAGCATTCCTCATCTCTGGTTCATTCAGAAGTTATATTCCCGAGCAGACGTCTCCTTCCGTGGACCTCTCTTATCATTAGTCTTCACTGTGTTAATTATATCTACTGTATCTTTGATTAATGTGTTTATGTAATCATTCAAAGCCAATAAAGTGGCAAAAAGCCCCACTTTTCTCACACAGACACTATAGCACTGTTTGTGTTTCAACTGCTTAAAACGGATTATTTTAAAACCGCAGTGCTTGCCCATGCTACAGCTGTGTTCCCTTGTTGAGGAACAAGCTCCTCGTCGTTCTCCGCCTGCTTCTGCCTCTTCACATCACGTGGTGGAGTATGAAGATCGCAGTCATCCAAATGATGGAAAAGTATTACCGTAAACAATGCATTTTGCAATCCCACAAAATAAACGATAGAGCATTATATGAATTGACAGACTTTATTTTGTTTATCCGATATATATCATCATATTCGCACAGCCCTATCTGGTTGCATGACCAAGTAATTCCAGCGAATGAAGAAGAAAGTGCCAATATCTCTGGCAGCTGAGACACATGTGAGCTGGATGATCCTCGTCTCACAGGCTGTCTGCAGCTGCTGCGGCTGGACTGCTGTAATCCTCCAGTCTCTTATCTACATGCTCTACAAGACATACAGCTATTGGAGATCCAATAATCTCCAAGATCCAAGATCTTACTGTATTTCTCAATACTTCCAAAAACACAGTTTTTATATAAACAACAACTTTAAAGCCTTACCTTAAAAAAATCAATATCTAAAACTCACTGTGGGGTTTTTTTAGGTTTGAAATGACAAAAATATAGCTGTGATACCGTAATTATGATGACATTGATTATTTTGGTCTTTTACGAAAATGAATCCTATTGATCTATTGAAGCATTAACATAAATAATAAATGTAAATACCAACATTTCATGCTATTTATATGCATACTGAGTTGGGATCAATTGAAATCAATTTGAGAGAGGAGGTCGTCTGACTTCTTTCCTGCTCAAAAACGTTTTTAGCAAATATTGACAGCGAAAAGATTCAACCTTTAAGTGCTCATAAGGCCTTGTTTTCTAAATATGGACACAAGAAAAGCCAGTTACACTGATAGGAACTGTTTACAAAACAGGATTTGGAGCAGTTCAAGGGCATGCTGGGTCTTATCTATGCTACGAAATACAGACCAGCGTGTTTAACAAATAATAAAGACCAGTCAAAAGACCAGAAGCCAAGAAACGTGGTCAAGCACACCTTTAACCAGTTCAGTTATTAGATACCAGTGCTGTGGCATTATCACAGTACTCAAGCCTCAAAACAACTGCAGTACCACAGGTAGCACAATGATGCACAGCAGCAGCATCAAATTATTTGAGCCAAATTCTGTGCAAGGTCCATTTACAGATGACACAGGAGCACAACAGAACGAAACCGACAACTTGAACATCTTATGAAGAGAAGCACATAGTTTGAGATGCTAAAACATAACATTCATCCGATGCATACAGACTAGGGATGTATGCATCCCTAATACAGACCAACAATTAAAAACAGATGGAAAAATCCGTTAATGCATGTTAAACGGCAAACCACACAAGACCTTGATTTTTACAAGCACAATGTTAGGTTTTTATTGTGAGTGTAGGTCTAAAAACAAATAAACCCAAGCGATGGCGCCGGAGCATTTCGTGGGAAACATCTGTTATTCGTGCTGATCTTATGGTGTGTTTCGAGTTTTATATAGTCTTTATAATTTGCGTTTTATTTTATGATTTGCATTTTTGTTGTTGTTTTTATCGTAAACAATTTTCAACTTCTGTTTTGTGTAGCAGATTCTTTTTTTAATAATGCAGTAAACATTTTTTTTAAATAGCCCGAAAAACTGTATTTAGTGTCTATTATGTAGACTAGGCCTGTTATTGTTTTATTATTATTATTGTGTTGTTGGAATTTGAAATTAATCATATCCTTAATACATAGACTATTTTTGACACCGATCCATTGGTTATTAGGCTTTGTTGAGAGAAAATTCAAATTTTTCAAACTTTTCTATTCAAATTTTGAATGGATTAGATGCCATTAAACTCCATATAACTAATAATTAAAAAGATGTAACCTATCTAGTTCATCACAATCTCATTATAATCAGCGAATCTCTCTCTACACTGTGCAGTGATCATCTTATTTACACGTGTTATAGGGCTGCACGATTAATCATATCGCAATCGCGATGTCAGCCTATGTGATTACATTACAGCAAATTTTGTGATTATATTAAATAAACAAATGCATTTGTGGACGTAACAAGACATTCATTCTTGCGTTCAAACCAGACGCGAATGAAGCATTAAGCGCGAGTGATTTAGATGTTAAGTCAATGCAAAGAAGCAATTAGACATCCTCCTGCAGCGCGATTCATGCAAATTAAGCGGTGCGTTAAACACGCCGGTTTTACTGCACGCATAAACAGCGCGGAAGCGGCGCGTACGCAGAGCAGGAGACAAATATAAAAATGGGTATTTGTTTTATTTATCTGTACTTTTGACTTTTTAATTTTATTTTAATGTTAATTAAATG
>JAUCMS010000031.1:16146329-16160405 GCA_032357445.1 Enteromius radiatus | reverse complement strand
AAAAATGTGTGTGCACCTAAATTTTGTGCTGGTGCACCTAAAAAAAAAAGTTAGGCGCACAAGTGCAACCAGCACAAAAAGTTAGTCTGGAGCCCTGGAAGAGCAAGATTTTGAACATGCTGATCTTTTAAAGGCCTATATGTTTAATTCAGAGCAGCAAATGAGATACAGTAGCCTTTATAGGGTTGATAAGCCAACAGACAAAAATAGTACTCAAGATCCAAACAGAACCATTTTGCAAAGGGTCAAATGTGAGCAGAGAGTTAAATGGAGCAAAGAGTACTAATGAAATCAGATTCAGAAAGAGCTCTATTGCTTTACACACACGATGGCAGCTGAAAGGCTAAATATATAATAAAGAAACACTGAATGAGTGGGAATTTGTGAATCATAGGTTTTCGAATTCTACACGCTGTACAAGTTTTGTGTGGGATTAATAATACACAAAGAGGATTTTACTGACAAATGCTGCATAATGGGTCAACTTATGCATATTTTCTACACAGAGTTTGACATCACGAGAGCTGCGCTGCTGCCAACAGACAACGCTTCTTATCAACCAAAAGACAGTAGCAAAGCACAGAGGAGTACGACAACATTATTCGTTTGCTCCAAGCAAGAATCCTCAAGCAGCATGCATGAAGAAATGATGTTTGAACATCTCTCTCTCTCTCTCTGAGGGGTTAATAGCTAACATGTGCTTTAAACTAGCACAAGCACTCTCCCGTAGCGCCACTACACATTCCTGAAGAGTTTACAGGGTTAATGCTCGGGTAACTAGACCCTGAATGAGTTTTCTCACACATCTACCCTCAAACAAAGCTGTTTTTTACATCTCTGCTCAAAGATGAAGGTAGAGCCACAGGAGGTCCCGGTGTGCCAAAGGAGAAAACAACAGATGCCACAGCTGATCGTTCACAGCAACACTTTTTAAGTGCCGACTGCATTTAAGGAGTTGTCTCGTCTCAGTATTTCAGTAAGTACACGAACAACACATCCAGAAATGTGTAGCTGCTAATACAGAGACGCCTTTACAAGGGAGAATCAGTAGACATGTGTTCTCCATCTTCCTCTTTCATATGACCCTGTCTTCGTGGAGTGGGAAGAGCATGGAAACAAAGGCTGATTTGTTCTGTAGCTCTAAAAAACAAGGATGAACTGCGAGGAGGCAGACTACGGTACATTTAATACAGTCCTAAACCCTCGTTTATATATTGGTCTCAATCTTTGACACAAACAGTCCTTTAAAAAGGCAAGGGAATAATTAGCAATCAGCAAAACAGATGCAACTTCTAGAGAGCCGGGTGACTGATAAAGCGTTCACACCAAGAACATAACATTTTTCCAACATATGATACCGTTCTGTTTATTATAAGCTCAAGATGAAGTTTAAAGTTTTTAAAGTCTGTGGATTCTGATTGGCTGTCGATGTTTTTAGCATCCTCACCATCAACTCAAATATTTCCACAGAACCAGAACAAATATTAAATATTATATTTAAAGTTAACACCACAATTTAATGACAGCTATCCACTTCTATCATAGCTCAGTCACTGCTTATAGCCATAAATATCAAGCAATTAAACAGTCTGGTATATTATATATTACACTAGCTACAGAGCACCAGGGATCACTAACTTTATGCTGGACATCTGAATTCAATGTATGATGAGTTATAGTTGAATCACTGTACTATCATTCAGTTTCCAGTGAACAACCGCGTGTAACCCAACCATGAGTCAACGAAAGCGCAATAAGTGTGAGCATCTGAGACTGCAGACTCATCTTGAAAAATGGAAAATGCATATGTACCGAGTTTCTCCACGAGTTTGAGCATCACCCCTCCGATGTGGATTTCGCCGGTGACTCTGAGAGACACGTCTCTGTTGAGGTCAGTGACATGCATCTTGAGCTCCCAGGTCCCGTCCGCATAGCAGCCATCCGGCATCCGTATACCGTCCAACGCCATCCTTTAGAAACAGCATCAAAACCATTACAATCTGTGACAGGTGTCATACAAGCCAAATCAAAACAAAGCTCCTCAGACTGAAATACACATTCCCAACATTTTGGACCACATAGGGCTTATGATGCTCTCCAGGTAGGCATCACCCTACTTTTTAAGCTAACAGCAATGTACACAATGCAAACATAATAGTTTAGCAAATAAATGAATAAAATGGTATTAGACTAATTAAAAAATTAGATATCAAACATTAGATACAAAGAATTTATTTGCAAAAAAAAAAAAAAAAACATTTTCACAAATCGTTTTTACTAGTATTAGTTTTATTATGTTTACCATGTTAGCACGTTTTTTTAACAACCAAAATTGAGATTGAGATAAATTGAAATGAACAATAAAAAAACATGACTTTTGAAAACGTGTCTGTTCTTGCAAATTAGCTCTTCTCTTTAATAAGTTAACGCACTCTGTAATGTTCGTCATGCCAATTAAGCACATTTAAACTGAATATAATTTGTTATTTCTAGAGGTCTCTGTGAACTAAATAAGTTGTAAATTATACTAGCCGATTAATTTAATAAATCACAATACAATGTCACTCTGGAGGTTATAATGGCTGTAGTTTAGTGAAACTAAACCTGTAGCTCCAGCAACTAACGGTCAAACTCTGAGCTAAGGCTCTGATGACGTAAGCAGCCCCGCTCCAAATGCCAACTAAATAAAGACAGCCAGGTCAATGATAGAAAACATAGCGAAACGACTGGGAAAGTTACAGTTTGCTCGCTTTTCGGTTGAGTACGAGCGTACGTTAGCGAAGCCAAGTGAGCAGCAGGGTTTGAGGAGCGCAACAGAGAGATTTTTATTCAGAGTTGCGCCAGACAAATCCTCAGAGAAATCATAGCGTCCACTAACCTTCACAAATACGCCGAAACAAATCCGCAAAACACCACTTCACTTTCCAGAACTTCAACAGGCCACGCGTTTTCTTTCCTTCGACCGCGTATTTAATCCTATCATGAGGAAGGCTCCCAAAAAAAGGGGAAAAAATCGCCAAAGTCCAGCAGCGGAGCTCCTGAAGGGTTTTGTGTTAATGGAGTCCAGTGGCCCTTCTCTCTCTCTCTCTCTCTCTCTCTCTCTCTCTCTCTCTCTCTCTTCCCGCCCTCGATAACGTCACTCACGCTCCGCTCGAGCTTTCCATCATCACTCCAGTCTCCTTTCAATTCCACATACATGACGAGTACCTTATAAATACTGACGTCAGGTGTTATTTTTTATTATTATTTTAATTTAATTATATCAACAAAGCTCTTTGTTTCTTTTTCTTTGTAACCGTTTTAGAAAGAACATTCATATCGTTGAGAACATTATCAGACCTTCCTGTAAATGTGTGTAATAAAAAAAAAGAACAAATTAAATGCAAATTAAAGTAGGCTAAATGCAAAGCCAGCTAACAGGGAACCTTATCAGAACTTTGGAGAAGGTTCTGGCGAGGCAATTCCAGAAACGTGAACGTTAGACGTTCTTTCGCTCTTTACTGATGTTTTAACACTTCTTAACAGCACAAAACATTATTTTTACATCGTTCATTTTAAGACTTCTTTTTTTCAGAAAAGTTTCAGGACGTTTCCCAAATATTTTTAATGTTATTGTTTCAGATTCAAAAGTAGGCTGTAACACTTCCATGATGTTTGCAAAATTAAATAATGAAACTTTCACATAAACAAAAACATAATAAACCAGACGTTTTAAATGTTCAGAGAAACTTTATGAAACGTTAGTAGAATAGAGCTTTAACGCTTTTCACCAGTTCACTTTTTTTGTACACGTTCTTAAGCTCAAAAACGTTGGGCTATTTCTTACAACATTTTCCTGATGTTTTAGTTGCACAGTCACCGAACATTTTTAGTGCTGTTTTGAAAACATTTATCTAAAAGTAACGTTTCCATCGTGTTAACAAAATTATAAAATGACATGTTCTCTTAACGTTCACATAAAAACCCCTGGAGAGGGCCAGGGACCATCGTGGCTTAATGGCGATTTAGCGAAACATACTTGTAAAGCGTTCTGCTTTTTCCAGTCATCAGTTCACTTTCTCCCAATTGAAGTAGCTATTTTTCGTGAGTAACTTTTCTTTGAAATCACAGACAGTTGAATGGGTTAATTGTGTTTAAATGACTGATAACAATCAGTTAACAGTAATAAACACGACATTAGTGTTTTAAAGCTTTTCTGCGGGAGTATATCCAGAGGTAACATCTGGAATATTATTTGACTACTGGGTGCAGGCTAGTAACTGCCTTTTATGGGAATAAAATGTTATAAGATACCTGTATGGTTGATAATAAGTTATTTTACTTGTAAAATATACTCTAAATAAGTCATTTAGCAGCTATCTATCTAATCCTCTCCTCATCTGATATATATATATATATATATATATATATATAATGATTATTATTCAGTTTGTATCATTATCATATGTGAAGTAATTTAATATATTATTAAATATTTTACAGCTGTCCATCTGACATTAAAGCTAAATGCTATTTCAGATGTTGAAAAAAAAAAAACAATTAAAATGCATGTCAAACAGAGCTGAAATCCAGCTTCTCCTGAATTTGTGCTCGAGTCGTGGACTGCATCATAAGAATTTATAACCTCTCTCTCTGACCTCCTCCTCTGAGTCTGGCAGGGGAGCTATTGCCTTTTTAGGCTGTGTTTTAATTACCGTGTAAACAGGCCGCGAGGCAGAGCCGGGAAATGAATTGGATGGGAAGAGCTTCACAAGAAGAGTGTGTGTGTGTGTGTGTGTGCGCGCGCGCGCGAGACCTGTGATGGAAACTAGCACACACATCACAACTTAAATGAGTCATTTTTTACTCCGAAACCATAGTATTGTCCCTTAAAAGTATGCGTGTGTTGCTGAGGGCATCATTTATGAAAAATATATATTTTTTATAACAATCCATTTAAATATACGTAAAAAGAACACATATTGCCTCATTTACTCACTCTATGCTCATGCAAAGTCGGTGCAAATTGACTGGTAGCTGTGGGGAGGCATCAGTAGGATGAGAGGGGCTGCTGGGAAAAGTGCTGGCTGCCATCTGCTGGCCAAACTCTCGAAGTCACGGTCTCTTGAGCAATGTGAGCTCTAAAACTACTAAAAATGTTATATAAAAAGTCATATGGAATATAATAGAGCACACATTCCTATAGCTTTCAGCTCTTGAACCTGCATTGATATTATTTCCAATGACTTTCCCCACATATTTACTGACACAGACCAACTGTATTTTGTTTCTTTAGACCACTGAAAAGCAGTGCTGCAATGCTGCTCACGCTGTGTACTAATAAATGCATAAACCTTGTACCTAAAACAGACACACTTTTAGGTTTATAGATATTGATTTATCGGATTTACAAAACCTTAATGGAGCGGTTCAATAATTGCTAAGAATGTTTTCTTTTTGATTAGAATGAGTGCGTTTTTCATCAGATTTGGAGAAATGTAGCATTGCATCAGTGTCTCAGTAATGGATGTGAATGGGTGCCGTCAGAATGAGAGTCTGATAAAAACATCACAATAACCCACACCACTCCAGTCCATCAGTAAACATCTGGAGAAGACAGAAGAAACAAATCCACCATTAAGGAAAACACAATATCGGTCAGATTTCCTTGACATAACATGCAACCCGTTTGACAAAAAACCCAGCAGCTACAAGTGATTCACAACCTCGAGGAACTTGGCACGACTTTGCTTGTTTGTTGATAAACTTATGATGCAGAAACACAGAAGCTGTGTATGGGTAAATGCTAAAGATTTATCTGGTGATGTTTGGTCCTTAAACTGCCCCACAGAAGACTGCAAACCACTTTACCTTTGTTTGAACGTCCCGTATTTTATTAAAAAATAAATACATTGAGTCTTTATTCTGAGAAAGGTTCTCTCCAGTCGCTTCGCTTGTAATAAACAAGAACACAGAGGTGACTCGTTCAAAGAGAACCATCGTTATAGGCAGTTTAATGATATTAACGGAGATCCAGGTTTATAGGAAAACATCAGTGTTGATTAGCTTTACTAATGACCCTGTGAGATACACAAGACAAGAAAGAAAAAAAAAAACAGGTTTACTCTAATGAGGGAAGGAAAAAAAACCCAAATAAATACAGATGATGTCACCCATGAGAACTCAGTCTGCCAGTCTAAATTACTCTAGTTAGACAACCAATGAATGTCTTAATTCTGCTCTTTAAGTGCAGAAGGTGAACACATGATTTCAATAAACACGACCTAGAGTAAGACACATACATCTTTTGTCAAGTGTCAACAAATAGTGACTGAAGGAGCAGGAACGTCTGGAGCCCATTACATCTGAACCTACACACACACACACACAACCTGTGATCTAACCTAAATATCAGCTACTGCAGCTTCTTCATTTAATAGTGTTGTTATTTCGTGGCACATATAAATGCTAAAACTGTATTGAAGTGAAGAATCCTGTGAAAACATAAAATATGCATTATAAGTTGCTTAAAGAAAAATAATAATTATATATATATATAGTTTATATATTTATTTATTCAGACAACTCTTATTTACAACAACTTATTTGCATTGTGAGATTATTTTCATGAAAAGTAAGCACTTCAGCTGATATTCTTATTATAAAATGTGTCTGGATGGATTAAATTATTATTTAAAAAAAAAAATATATATATATATATATATATATATTTTTTTTTTTTTTTTTTTTTTTTGTGGGATTAAATGTGACTGACGTGTTCTGGGCAGGTTTCATAAGATTCTCCACAATCAACACACTCCGCTCACAAACTCTGGGAAGGATTTGGCTAGAAACTCTGACATCAGCAACCCAAATAAATAAATAAGGTCAGACCGCATCACAATGCAGTTGTGAGAGCACAATAAAAAAAAAAGCCTCAAGTACCCTTCTGCATAAAAATACAATTTTGTTAACAATACGCATTTAGTTGTGCTTCATTGTTCCCTCAAGTCAAAACAAAAAACATCTACACAGTCATTATTAGGGGTTCATTGTGCATGAAAGCTCGTTTCCACCACAGCGTGGAAAAAATTGTGACTTTATTGCATTTCTGATCTACCTTGCAGTTTTTAGAGCTGTAAACTTGCAATTATCAGTTCATAACTTGCATTCGTCATATACTGTGTACAATAAACTTGCAATTGTGTGGAAAAGTCCGAATGCTGAAATAAAGATGCGATTGCCTTATGTATTAATCCATGGCAGAAACCAGCTTCCACTATTATGTGCTGCTGACTAAATAAGGAAGTGGATTTGAACCCTAGACCTTCTGGTCATGTCTACTGCATATACCTCCTATGGATCAGGTGAACTCTTTGGACTTTATTATATAAAAAAATAATATAATGAGGTTGGGGGCTGCAGGTTTTGCATAGTCCAGCCACTGTCCATTTGGGAAGGCTTAGGAAGCGTCCTGGAGACCCAAAGCGGACAGGACGGGATCAGTCTTTCTTGCGGAAAGTGCCATCTGTGCTACATGGGACTGCTGTTTTCTGCCTGGCTTGTGCTTTGTTGCTTGTAAATGAAGGTCAGGAGGAATAGGGCGACATCATGGGACGTCCAGTAGGCCGTGTGTGAGGTCACAGCGGACCAATAGCGGCTCTCCACCATACCCTCCCGAAGCTCAAAGTCAATGCGATGCTCCATCTCAACTGTGACACAGACACAGGTCAGTATGAGTTCAACAGAAAGGTCACCCTACCGTTTAAAGGTTTTGTGGTCGGTACGGTTTAATGTCATAAATAAAAACATAATAAAAACGGTGAAATATTTTTACAATGGAAAATGTGTGTTTTCTAAGTGAATATCTGCTAAAATGTCATTTATTTCGGTGAAGTTCAGCTGTATTTTCAGCATCATTACCCCAGTCTTCAGTGTCACATGATCCTTTATTTTAATGTTACTGCTTAAGAAACATTTCTGATGAGTCTCAATGCTGAAATCAGTTGTGGTTGCGCAATTTCTGTATGAAAACTGTGATGCATTTTATTTTTAGGATTCTTTGGTGAACAGAAAGCTCAAAGCTTGAAATCTCTTGCAACATTATACATGTCTTTACTGTCACTTTGGATCAATTTAATGCAGCCTTGACAGAAAGCATTAATTAACGGCTTCAAAAACAAATCTTACTGAGCCCAAGCTTTTGCTCATGAAGGTACACACCTGCTGCATCGAATAAAGAGGAGGAAGAGGATGGAGATATGGCTGAAAATGCAAAAATGCACTGGCTCTCCTCACTGTCACCAATCCCAGAATCCACAGCCGAGGGCAGGCTGGGTGAGCGAGAGAATCGAGAGAATAACATCCCACTGATGCCCTTGCCGAAACTCGCAGCACCTGCACAAACACAAGGGTTAAAGGTTAGCAGACAAGCATCGGACTATGTCGTCTTCTCCTGTAATACACTTTCACTCTTGATGTTTTTTTAATGTTTTTATATAATACTGTTATTTGAAATTATTTACGAAATTAACTTTAAATGTGTTAAAATGTGCCAGCAAGTCCCTGTTAATAAGCGAGTCATCACTTACGATTAAACACAATCATTTAAACAGTTGATTCTTTCAGGAAGTGAGCAAAGCAATGGTGTCGGAGTCTCTTAATTAACTTCTTGTTTTTAACGGTTTTAAATAAATATTACATCATGCTAATATTTGGAGAAAATAAAACAGCACTAACTATATGAAGGATGTAAATTTGGTGATCAATGTACCCAGTATGCTGGCCTTGCCCAGGCTGGTGATGGACTCTCCGTAGTGTCTCCTGACCAGCACCGGAGAGCTGCTGGGACTGGAGCCGTTCTCCACGTCACTCGCTGGGCTCTTGCTCACGCTCAGATAGGTGGGTCTGATCTCATCATACGGGGTGGGGTTGACGGTGTTACACCTTCAAAACAATACATCGAAACACAAATCCAGAATCATAACAGAGGCCTAACGTTCTGGACAACTGAACCTTTAAACGCAGCAAAATCAGCTCTTACTGGGGCTCAGCTCTTATTAATAATGGTTGTTAAGATTAGCGTGGTAAGATATTTTTGTAAGAAGAGCAGAACAAGAAACATTGTTTTTAACCTTGATAATAATCTGAAATGTTTCTTGAGAAGCAAATCAGCATATTAGGAAGATCATGTGACACTGAAGACTGCAATAATGATGCTGAAAATTCAGCTTTGATCGCAGACATAAATTACATTTTATAATACATTCAAATAGAAAACAGCTCTTTAAATTGTAATAATATTCCACAATATTACAACTTTTACTGTGTCTTGGTGAGCAGAAGAGACTTCTTTCATTAAAAAAAAAAGAAAAATATTTGCTTTTTTGCCTTTAAAACAGCTAATTATATTTTGCCTTTTTGTAAGCTTTTAAGATTTCTTAAAAAAATTATAATAAATATAGCTGCAAGCAGCAATTACCGGGGTTCGAGCATTTGAAGGGGTTTGAGGTTGTTTAGGGCGACCTGGATGCGTGTCTGTTTGACCAAAGGTCAAATTTCTAAATTTTTTTTTATAATTCAGGGAATATGCAAATTAGTGTGTGATGTCATCCACTGCAAAAAATGTCAAAAAAGTTTGTATTCAGTGCTGTTAAGCCCCGTTTAGTCCGATTGGGCTGGTTTTCAGCGCCTGAGTAGCGACAAGGAGTTACGCGCTCGAACCCCTAATAATAATTACTCGTAATCATAAACTCATTTCTACCTGTTTATTGAAGCTCATACAGTTCTTGAAACCTCTTCATAAAATTAACTACGGTGAAGTAATTTAATACATTAATTAAAAACAAAAAAAGGAACGAAAAGTTGATCTGAAATACTGAAAATATCTTCAAATGTTGGAAAACACCTTTGTGTGAAAAAGGCTGAGAAACACTGCTTTAAACTACAACGAAACACAATCTTACATTTCAGAAGCATGTAAATTGATGTTCCTGATATAAACTCACCAGTGTATTTGGACAGGTGCAATATTGCTGTAATGCTTTAAAACAAGAGGCTCCAGTCGATAGGCCTGTCAGACAATGAAACATATGACAAAAAATGATAAATGAATCCCTTACACTGCAAGCTGCCACGAGACGCAGTGACACGGTCTTACCACAGGATCTGTCGGATGGAAGATGTTGAAGAGGCGCCGGCAGATGGATTTAGGCATGATGTGGTCCTGCTCACCGGTGTTTCCAGGCCGGATGCCTCTCAATGCCAGAAACACAGCCAGAGGAGAACCCATGCAGAAGAAGTTCTCCACCTGCAGATTAACCAGTCATATACTGTACAGATGTGTTGTTTGTGCTATACAAGATTAGGATGAGTTTGTTTCTTAATCAGATCTGGAGAATCAATGGATGCTCTGCAGTGAATGGGTGCCGTCAGAACGAGTCCAAACATCACAATAATCCACAGCACTCCAGTCCATCTTCAGAAGATAAAAGCTGCATCTGCACAAAACACGTCCATAATCCATAATAACTCTTCCTCCAATGGAAGAGAACACCTCCTGTTGTCTCTCACATCAAAATCCTGCCACATAAGTTTGTAAACTGTGCAGATTTCTCTAATGATTCAGGCCAGACCACTTTTTCACTAGAGAGTGTTATATTATAGATGATGTAGCTTTTGTCTTCTCCAGATGTTGACTGATGGACTGGAGTGCTGTGGATCATTGTAACTCTCATTCTGATGGCACCCATTCACTGCACAGCATCTTGTGGTGAGCAATGCTCAAAACCCCAAGAAGAAACAAACTCATCTACATTTTGAATCGCTTGAGAATGAGCACTACATCACCTTAAACTTTAACGTAGGGAAGGGTGTGGGTTTCGCTGCCTTCAGGCCCTGAAGCTGATCTTGCAGTTCTCGTAACCTGTCACAGTTACAGATTAATCACAAGATACAAGATTACCATTTCATGACGAATGAGTAGTGCTTATTTAATGCACAGCTCAGCGCACTGCTACGCAGTTACTCACCTTTGTCTGGTCTGCTGCACTTCCTCCAGCAGGTGGCGCTCTTCGTGAGTGGTCCAGAGCAAATCTTCACCCTCCAGCTGATCCTGATGTTCTTGCAGACAGAAGCGCACAGGATCCCAGCCTGTCATGATATCGAAGGTGATCACGCAGCCCAGTGAGTGGGAGATGATGGACACTTTTCCGCCTCTGCTCTCAAACTCAGGGTTTCGTGAGCAGAAGAGAGAATACAGGCGGTTGAGCTCCTGCGTCAAGCCTTTAATGATCTGGAAGGACATTAGAGCATATGCTACAGGCAGCTCTTTGACCACATTACATGACATATAACTTCGCCAAATGGCCTTAGGTCTTACAACCATAGATATATATATATATACATGCATGTCTATGCTTAAAACAGCAAAATAACCACAACGACACTAGCCAAACAAATGAATATAGTAATCAATATGATACAGTAAAAACGACAGCTCATTTCCATGCTTTGACAATTTTTTTTTTTTATTATGTATGGAAAGCACATACTCTCTCTTTCTCTCCCTCAGACATTAGCATATGGCTAATGTTGCTAGCACTACTCTGAAGACTTTATCCGTAACATCAACTTGATTTCTCACAAGCGAGGTAACAACGGCGCTGTTAGTGAAGAAAATGAACTTAAAATTTCACTATTAAATGAACACTTTTGAGAGATGAACAGATTCTGAGGTAATTCACATGCTCTCTTTCTCTCTCTCTCTCTCAAACACACACACGACTTAGTTATTAACTGCATTAGTCTGCTAGCAACAGTTCAAGCTAGCCTCCATTATAGGTCTAAAATGAGGCATTGGATGAGATTCGGAAAAAAATAATCCTATTCACAATAGCGTTTAAGTACAAAAAACAGACCTTGAAATATATCATCTGATAAATGTCTTGAGGTGTGACAAATGTAGTATAAGAGGAATAATTGATGACGGGCCGTTGAAATAATTCAGCATCCTGGAGTCAATTATTAGCTTAGCTTTATGTATTAGTGCTTGGCAGCCACTCATTACTATATACTGGTATAGCATGAACATTATTCTGTCTGAATGAAGTGAGGCTGAGAAATGAAGTTCATCTTCAGGTTAGGTGTCTGTCATGAACGTGCTCACCTCATCTCTGTAGAGAGGGCTGGTGTAGTACATGATGTCCATGGCGCTGCTGTTGAGTAAATCTCTCAGGCCTCTCACTTTATCTGGTGTGATTGACTCCACCGTGTCTGCGTTTGAAGAGAACAACATGCATACAAAGGTTAATGTATTTTTTCAATCATCATTTGGTTGTTAATGTTAATGCACGTCATTGTTTGAGCGGTGTCGTTTGCACAGCTGATGGAGGGATGAAAGATGATTCGGCTCTCCACTAAAACAGCATGTGTGTGCTTGGGAACAAAAGGTAAAGGCAGAGAGTGTGTGTGTGTGTGTGATAACGGCAGCTGTTCGGAGGGTGAATGCAGACAGACACGTGGTGTGGCGTCTGTCTTACCGCCGTCCAAAGCCAGTTTAGAGCGCCACTCGACCGGCAGAAACTCCACATGCTCCTCTGTTTGCTCAGAGAAGTGCTTCTCCTCCATCTTCCTCACAGCTTCCCGCAGCCTGAGCACACCCAACACAGAGCACATACAGAAAATCACACGCTATTAGCCTTCAAGGCGTGCACACTTTAATTCAAAATAGTTATTGGTAACTACATCTAAAATGATTATAATTGTTGGAAACAAAGTGCTAAAGTTGTAAATTTACAAAGACAGAATTTAAAGAAACTATCGTAATAGTACAAATATTAAAACAAAGCTAAATAAAAGTGCAAATATCATTTTTTTTGGTTAAACTAAAAAAAGAAAAACTAAATAAATACAAATTCTAAAAACACACATAAATTACTCAAATTAAAATAAAACATTATTAAAAAAATGCTTATTTGACATAATAATGCTATAATAGTAAACAAACAATGAAAAAGGTAGGACACAAGAAGGTTTGAGTTATATTTTTTGTCACATGCAAAAATCACGTGTATATGTGCTGTACATAAAAAGTAATTTTGTCAACACCATAAGCATCTACTCGGATATTCATCAGTAGCTAAAAATCAGCTCGAAAATGTAAATGAATGTTGGAGTTAACTACTGTATATATAATACATATTCGACAAAACAGTATCAAGGTGTTGACTCTTTTTAAGTGATAAACATGAGATGCAACGTTCATCTAAACACTTTCCTGTTTTAAACACTACAGTGCTTCACCGCTGCATTTCAGTGAGGACCTTGTTATCACTAGCAGCTCTCCTGAGGACTTACATGCCCGTGTTTTTGATGATCCGATCCTTGTCCATCTTCTGCCCAATGCCATGGACCACAAACACAATGTGTGTGGTCTGAGGGGGTTTATCGTCCAGCGAGGCCTCTTCCACGAAGCCGCGGTGTAGTCTGGTGCCGCTGCTGGAGGCTGAACACAAACACACCACACACACACACACGCTGTTTTATTCACACCCTCACACACAAACCGTGCTTCTGCAGCCTCGGCATCGCTGACTACATTCACACTATTACATGGCCTCTTGTATCTCTACTGTTTTTTGTGAAATGTTATATGAAACATTATGGGCACACAAAATGCCTAAACACTATACCTTGACTTGACTTGTCATAACAACACTTTATAATAAGATTGCATTTGATAATATTAGTTCACATGAACAACCAATAAAAATTATTATATGATAATAATATTTAGTAATATATTCATCAAACCAAATGTTAATGTTGATGCATTAATAGTTAATGCATTGCTAACGTTAACTAATATGACCTCATTGTGGGTTAAGGTGTAATGGATGGGTCAACAGTGTAATTATTATAAATATAATTACAGATTTAATTACATATAGGTACTTTTACAAATATAAGTACAATGTAAAAACATTTATGTATACAGTAAGTGCATTAAACCAAATTATTAATTTAACCCTTGTGCCTTCCTTATTTCAGAATCACACTCATGGTCCTACCGGTCTAAAATGACCGGACACCTAAAAT
>JAUCMS010000031.1:16112428-16123068 GCA_032357445.1 Enteromius radiatus | reverse complement strand
TGTATGTGTGTTGGAGCAAGGTTGGAACTAAACTGTGCAGGGCTCCGGCCCTCCAGGAACTGAGTTTGACACCCCTGGTCTAGAGCATCAGGAGACACTCATGGAGGAGGGGGTGATGTCACGCCGTCACTCACGCCATCAGCAGAAACAGCCACTTACACACCGTCACACTCACTTGATTTCTAATCACCTGCACCTGCACCCACTTTCCTGCCACTTACAAGAGCACACGCGCCACAGTCACTCACTGGCTGAGCTCGAGGTCGCTACCCTGTTTCTGGTCTGGGCACATCACCCACTGATAAATGAGACTTTCTTACCTATGAGTATTACATTTGGTTCCCAGTTGAACTGCCTTTGTTGTCCTTTTCTTAAGTGGATCACTTACGTTGTGAATAATTTACCTGCTTTACTTGAACTGTTGTGTCTGTCCCCTTGTTCAGAGACTGATACTATGAAGCTCAAAAGTAACTTAAAGAGATGCTTCAAATTAAAAAAAAAAAAAAAAAATGTTTGTTCAGCCTATCAATGAAAGTCCAGTGTTATTAGGACCCCAACATTTTTCACAATGTCTTTTTTTGTGTTCCTTTAGAGCAAAATAAGAGTGATTAAATAATGACACCGTCTGCTTTAAAAATCTTTTCACTTTTATCTCCCACCTTCATGGTGATTTATTTATTTTTATTTATTTTTGTTTGAGCGCAGTAGCAATGTTATTGACCACATGAGGGCAGCACAGTACAAGAGAGTTTAGGTCATAATACACAACACAGAACACAAGAGAGCTTGCTTTCTGCGCAATAATCTCCATCTGGGCCGCTTTCTCTTATGGACACAACAGCCAGAGTTATGTTGCTATGAAATAAATTTATGCTGTTTTTTAGACAGTTTGAATGATCATCAATGGCCGTCCTGGGCCCCTTTAAACATCCACACACACACACACACATAAACATATGGGTCCAAGTTAAGAGGAAGCCATGTATATTTCCTCTTTTTTTTTCAGGGGAGGTGAGGGGAGGGATGTGGGGTCCGCAGGTCTGGTGACCACATGTCCCCTGATGGCTTTGTGTATGGTTATTGCAGGGTTGGGTTTCCCACTAAACTTCTATACAAGGTCTGAAAAGAAACCTTCAGAAAACATTGTGAGAGAGGTAGGTGAGGACAGGGGTCTGTCTGGAGACCCTTTTGACCCCTGTATACTACAATGCGTCTGACATTACCATCTCTCATCACCACATACTCATCTGACAATGATCAGTTTCCTCTTTACCAACTGCATCTCACGAGACAGGTTTCATCATGGGAAAAAAAAAGCACTCCTGGCATTCAATAGCTTGTCAAGTGTATACATAGGAGCAATTACATAATAGTTTTTAAAATTGTAATTGTAGTTTTTTTGCTGCTTAATATCTTTGTGGAAATCATGATACACTACCATTTAAAAGTTTAGAGAAATTTGTATTTACCAAAGACACAATAAACTGGATGAAAGTGAAAAAGCAAATACATCTATAATGTTACAAAAGATTTCTATCTCAGATAAATGTGCTGTTTTTTTGAGCTTTCTATTTATGAAAGAATCCTGAAAAATAAAACGTATCACACACGTATTAAACTTAATTACCGTTAAGTCATGTCAGTCACTGAAGGGCTGTGTGTTGATGTCTCGCAGAAACGCATCAGACCACATCAACATTATTCATGCGCTCTCATTCTGCACGTTTTGCTTGCTTATGGACATGTTAGGAGTCAAATAAAAACCCTGGAGGTCAAAGGTCAATCTACTGAGTAAAAGAGTGTGTGTGTAGACTGGAGAGGCTGAGGAAATGGGCCTCTGCATGGGGTGTTTGGGGAAATGGGGAAGCTTATTTTCAAAAGACATAGTGACAATGTTGAAAATGTACAACTTTAACGAACGTGGATGCGTGTGACTTGTGGCCAGGTATGGTTAAATCCTGTGCTTGAACATAATTTGGAAATAATAGTAAAAAATAATGATAAAATAGTTATAATAACCCTATAAGTAATAATTAAATAATAATTAAAAGTAATATATTTAATGACATATCGCTCGAAACAATGATGCAAAAAGTAATATCTGTGCACAATGCACATTTTTTTAACATTAAACCTAAAATCCTTCTGATTAGGATAGTATCTTTGAATAATATATTTTTACTGCAAAATATATAAAGTATAGCCTAGTAATAGTTCCGCTTTAGCACAATCAAATATACCTAACTTTAGTTGAGCTCAAGCACAATTGAAGTGCAATTAAGCACAAAATTAGTTATTCCAATTTAGCCGATTTTAAGTATACCAGTTTAGTCTACCAACAATAGTACAATTGCAGGGGATTTCAAATCAATTTTAGTGTATTTATTTTTCATTCTGGAAATCAGCAAATACTGTGGAGTTGCCCACTTCAAACGCTGAACACAGCAAGCATTGAATCACTCGCTGACTTGTGTTAAATAAAGAAATTACACCACTAGGAGACTCTAAAAAGCAATGTCACACAAGAAAACAACGAGTGCAAAAAGTTGGCAGAGGCTATTTACATTAACTCCGCCCACCAGCGTGTGACTGTGCTAGTCAACATTACAAGAGCTCCAGTGGAGAAGATGATTAAACATGGGTTATGTTCTTTTTGATATGACCAACCCAGGTTCAAATTCACCTTTTGGCAGACTTATTTTCTCCCTTTCCAAATTTAAAATGACATCAGAAAAGCATTTTTTTTTCAATTACAATGAAGGAAATAATCCTAAAATAGGTGTTATTGTCTCAATAAGGTGGCATCCTTTTAATAATCTGAATTAAAATCCAAACTTATACTAAATAAGTTATTATTATTGCATACTGTTTTAAAATGCAGATAATTGCCAGTATTTGCAATAAGTAGTATAAATAGCAGAAAATCCTGCTATTTTAACATAGAATAAATATCTATTTGCATTTAGTGTTAATAATACACAATAGATGCTATTACACTATTGCTATTTGCACTTAAAAATCCTATTTGCACATAGTTTCTAGCTATACTCTGTAGAATAACTCATAGAAGTGCAGGTACTGCTCATCGCAAGCATTTAGGCTCATACACAGTATAGTACCATCTACAACAAAACTAATCAAACTTCTCTAGCAGTTTAGAAAGATAAACTTGTGTGTTCTGGGCATCTGGTGTGGCATAATCTAAAGGTTTTGCTCTCTGCTATATTAGGAACGTTGAGCATCCGAATTACAGGAAGATGACCCGCAGGAAGTCAGGTCATTTTGAAGTGAAACATTGAAGCACGCCAACAGGCATCCTCTTGATTCATAACATTTACGCCTCGGTTCTACCTAAAAAGTTTCTAAGGTCAATGCGTTCGGAAGCAGCACTCAAACCGCTACAGTCTAGCCACAGCATTTCCACACTGTTATTTTTACTCCCACCTACAGTGGAAAATTGTGGAGTATTATTGCCATCATGTGACCCTGCCTTCATTCAGATATGCTTTCGGGTTCTGCGAGGTCAAGCAGACATGCATATTTGATTTTATATGGATGCTCCAGCCTGACGCTCTCCTGATTTAATCACATCTAATGAAATGTACTCTTGCGCTGACTTTGATCCTCCCTCTCTCTCTTTCTCCCTCTTTCGTTTTCCATCCTTCTGCATGTCCATTCCTTTATACTTTAAGGACCCAGACGCCTTGGCTATGATATGCTGAAATTGATTCACAGGATGCTACTGTTGAGCACTGTGGTAAGTTCAGGGAAGTAGATTAAACTGGCTGGCAGAGAGAGGAAAGCTCCTGTTCTCTCGGCTCTTAACCTTTAGCACCACATTGCTATAAATTGCTCTGAGACTCTCTTTGTTCAAGCCCATATACGAAGTGACCAGACTTGTTTGAACCGATCCCGACATTTGTCCTGGAATTGAAAGAATCCCTTGAAATGTTTGCATAGAGATGTACAATAAAGACATCATGCACCTCCATGACATTTTAAAAGCAAAGTCAACACAATTATATTGTACACTGTGCTGCTGCTAATTGTAAAAGAGATTCCCCATACGCTAAAGCTGTTGTATTTATATGGTTATATCCATGTTTCGAGGCAGGCTGATATACCTGTTTCCAGCTGCAGCTAATTGGTGATGGAATGAATGGCATATAGTTACAACAACAGGAAATAGTTCTTTATGCGGTCTCAAAAAGTACACAAGTTTCCTCAAAAAGACGCCCACATGCTGAGTACAAAACAACTCTGACATTAAACATATTAAAGGGGGAAAATATCACTGCTCTAAAGCTGGCAGGACACTGAGAGTTGTTTTTTTGTTTTTTTTCTGCTGTGCTGTTCTGTGATCTTCTCTGCTGATGTTAGAACAATATCAGATGCAAACACTGCTCATGGTATTAACTGATTTCTTCTGTGTACTAACATGCTTAACAGACAGAGAACGCTGAAAGCTTTGAAATAAGAAACATAGATGCACCTTCGAAGGCTCTTATGAACTACACAGATGCACTGTTTGGTTGGATATCGATACAGTTTCTCAAAGTGGGTTATTGCCAGAGGTCTTTTGCCTTTCAGCCGGAATTAAATTGATTCTTCAGAGATTAGAAAGTGATTTAACAATCCTTACTATGTTGTGGCATAAGGTTTGATCCTGAACTCTTGGCAGCTGTAGATCTGGCTGCTGGCTGCACTGTTAAACAGCAACTGTGTTTACATGGATCCTAATAATCAGTTTGCAATCAGACCAGAGGCACACTAGGTACAAAAATGTAACTATCCTAGTAAAAAAGCAATGTATATAAAATACATTTAAGTATAGTTCAAATCTAACTGACAGATAACTCGAGACCTAACAATATAAACATTTTTTTCAACTTTATTTGTGCAGAATGCATATTTCTAAAATGTGTGTTTGTCTCTTTTAATGAAGATTGTGTAATTGTGCTCTTTAAATGCAAAATATTAAATATATATAAGTGTACCTGAAGTATTCTTTAGCACAATCAGATATACTAAGTGTGTCTTTAATTGGACTTCAGCGCCAATTCTACACAATTAAAGTGCTTTAAGTACAAAATTACTTGTTCCAATTTGTCCCAGACTTTAAGTAGACCAGTTTAGTGTACTAAGGGCCAGTTTCCCGTACAGGGCTTAAGACTAGTCCTAGATTAAAATAAGTGTTAAGAGCTGTCTAAACTGGAAAAGGCTTGCACTGAGATATCTTAAAATACATCATTGCCGTTGTTTGGTCTTAAAATGCTCACAGATAATGCATTTTTGTCAGACATGTTTCTAAAAACTCTTAAATGTCCTAAATTAGCAAAGATCTAGTCCTGTCTTAATCTAATTCCTGTACGGGAAACCGGCCCTAAAAGTACAATTGCAGGGCCTTTTATTAAGTTCATAAATATGTCAATGTTTTTGTAGTATACTGAGCATAAAATAAATGACATTCAAATACATTTAAGTATATTTATTTTTCACTAAGGTCCAGATAAGCTGCTTCCCAAATAGTTTGGATTTGTTTGTACTGCTACACATCATTTGCAATTGACTGGGAAACCTTTTGAATTTCCGGTTAGTAAAAAAACTACGACACTAAATACGATTAAGTACGTACTGCATCATTTGGGACACAGCTTTCATTTGTGTGGCATGTTTAAAAACACAGATCTTGTCAAAGCAGCTTTACAGTATTAAATAGAAAAATAGTGTGTAATAACGCAAAAGAACAATAGTAAACACTCAATTTTCAGTCAAAGTCATTTAATTAATTCAGCGATGCCGTCTTCCAGCTCAGTTCACATCACAATGTTTTGTCTTTGTGTTGCATCTGTGTGGGATTTTTAACAAATGTGGATGCATGTGAGTGCTTCCTTTCTTTCTTTTTTTTTTACATTTAATTAAAGTGAATTTTGCATTTTGAAAACGCCCCACACGCCTTGCTGTGCTCAGCCTCCACCTGCTCGTCACTGAGGACGCCCCCTGCGGCTTCCAAACCTGCTCCATCCCACGCCGAGGCTCAAGAAGCAGACTGGCGCACTGATGTCAAGCTGGCCCGGGCGAACGGCGCTGCCTGGGCCGGGAGTAGGGAGGTTATCATATAAAAAAAAGAGGGTAATTTTACTGACTTCTAGGCCCAGGGCCCCAAGGTCCCTCCCTGAGCAATGCCCGCCTCCTCGGATTCAGACCCCGAGCCCTATATTGCCAGTGCGGGAACCAGGAAGCAGGTAAGAGCTGCCCAGTGCAGTCAGACTTTTCTCCAGAATGTTTATCCTTCAGAAGGTGCCCGACTGCAATGGCATCAACTGCCTAGAGTTGCTGGCGGTGCTTCTCGTGCTGTGTCGCTTCCGACCGATGCTGTGCCACAGGCACATGCTTGTACGCATGGATAACACTGCGACCGTAGCCTACATCATCCGCCAAGGTGGTCTACGCTCCCGTTGTATGTCACAAGCGACGCACTGGCACACAGCTGGCCTCAGGGGCTCAAGTAAGGATCAGGGAGGACGAAGAACAGGTTTTGCTGGTCATGCCTTACTGGCTCGGCCCGACCTGGTTTACCGATCTCGTGTCCCTCGAGGCAGTCCCTCCCTGTAAGATCCCCGTGAGGAAGGACCTCCTTTCTCAGTGGATGGGCACAATCTGGCACTCGCGTCCCAATCTGAGGAACCTGTATGTCTGGCTCCTGGAGACCTCTCCGGTCTATCACCCTCCACGAGGCTGGCCTACGCACTGAGGTGGGGTCTTTTCGTCGACTGGTGTTCCCACAGAGATGCCCGATTGCATTAGTGCTTTCCTTCCTGCAAGAGAAGTTGGAGCGCAAGCTGTCCCCTTCGACTCTTGAAGTGTACGTTGCTGCCATTGCAGTGTATCACAATGCAGTGGAGGGTACATCTCTGGGCAAACACCAACTGGTCGTGAGGTTCCTCAGAGGTGCACCTCGTACCCTCGCCATCGCCCTCCAAGGCCTGCGGCAGAAACTCACTCCCTCCTGTCTTTAGTGAGATTTGTTATGTAGCTCATTTGATATTAGTTTTGGTCTCCAATCAACCAATCAGAACTGAGATATAATATTTCTGGAAATATCTGTTTTAGGCTTATAATCAGGGTTAGGTGTTGAAGGAGGGAGAGGGTAGAGAATGATGTACCGAGTCGCTAAAGACCTGAGGTATGCATTTAAGGATTGGCTTTTATATTTATTTTGATCAAATAGTTATTTTAGGTTCCATATAGCTGTCAAAGTTTGCCTTTTATTATTCTTCAGGACACGCCAAGTCTTTAGCAATGTAATACTGTTTATTTCGGTAACTGTGAAGTGGAGCCAATTTTATTTTGCTCTGTCCATGTGACTGGATTTAAATGGAGGTAAACAGGGTGTCTGCTCCTGGTTTTTAACAATGCTTCTTCAGCCACGCACCTGCACGTGTAGTTGCGTTTCCCACGTCTATCAAGTCTCTGTGGAATTCTAATCTCTCCCAGCTCCAAAGGAGCCACACTTGAGCTGTGACCTCATTTGGATTGCCAACAATTATCCTATTAGTGTGCAGAGGTGTACCTCTACATCTAAGGCAGTACTGGGTGCAGGAGGTAGGCTGCAAAGATCAATGGTCTCTTCTTGGTTGACAGCACCCAGACAAAACCCTCTCTCAGACGGGCCAGCCCTCCTACACCTGGAAAGAGGAATCACTGCAAAAGGAATCACAGGGAAGTGGCCAGCACTTCAAAGTTGAGCCGACCACCTGCGCCAAGAACACACCCCACCGATGCTCCATGCACAGAGAGGGACGCATACCACGAGAATCACTGTGTAACGTCAAAGAGGAAGAGTTATTCATCTCTTTATGACAGGACACTTTTAATCGGTAACACTTGATGGTCCACTTTTTGACATTCTCATAAACAGCAGTCACAAGAGTACTAGTTGACTGTCTGCTTGATATCTTCTAACTCTTTATTTTGATGAGTCCACAACATTTTACATACGGACTATTAGAAACTTTACAAGTATATGTCAACTTATTCTACTAACACCTAAACCTACCCAAACTAGTCTACTCTGAGAGTTAGTAGACATGTAGTTGTGAATTGATGACCCTTAGTTGACATGTAAAGTTACTTATAGTTAGTAGAATATCTAAAGTGGGCGATCAAAATAAAGAGTAACCATTTAATCACAACAAACATGTCAAGTCCAGTCAAGTCATCTTAATTAATATTGCTCTTTTAACCATACAAACTGTGTTATTGATTCATTGAAGCCTTCATCCATCACTCAGTTCAGTTTAAATAGTATCTGTGTTAGTAATAGTAAACATTGCAATACATCTTACAGTAAATCACCTTAACATCTACACACAGTGTTATGTGCTTGGAACTTGTGTGTTTGTATTTGCATCTTATCTTAGGATTTTTGTCAAACAATCTTGTTTTACTAATATTCCCAATGGCAGATAATTCTAATAATACATATCTTACGTAATTTTACTTATCTGTAAATGCATCTTGATTTACCAACGTCTTAGATATATTTTTACTTGAAACAAGACAAAAAGAAGTAAGATAAGCCTTTCTTTTCACTTAACAACAGAGTCGATCAATCAAAAGCACCTCAGAGATATGCACGCAGCACCAATCGCTGCGCCTGAGAACCTTGTGATATGACTGCAGTAGGAGCTGTTTGAAGCCAGCTGTCACAACCTGACAGGCTGTTGTTTTAGGGGCCTGTGGTATGGCCAAGGGGCCGAGGGGAGAAAAAAAGCACCAGGAATTTGTGCAAGTCAGGACCTAACAGTAAATCCTTCGTCTGCTTCCTGTCCCTTGCTGCAGACAGAGTGGAGAGCGGGAAAAGCACAATCGACAGGAGAGGGACCCGGCCTATCCTGCACACGGGACAGGCCTGTGGATACTTTAGACGTCACCAAACACTTCTGGAGAAGCCTTTAATTCAACACCATACACTTCTCACCAGCTACAAATACTGACCCTGCCAACCACAGTTACAACCAAAATACCACAGTCACTAGGGTGAACTAAAAAGGGGGCAAATCTAAGCACCTGAGGGTAGAGTATTTTGACTTGAAAAATGTGCAACCCAGTCGCACGGCAGGTCGTGACAATATCACAAAATTAGCACAAAATCTATTTATTCGTGTCAGGGTCACGAATATTTCATTATTTTCGTAACTCCGGCACGAACGTAAAACTATGATTCTATTGGATGCATTTTAATTTCCAGTTCTCTCAATACACAAAAATGCCAAAATGCCTCAATAAACTCAAAATTTGCTGCTTAGCCCTAGTAAAAAAAAAAAAAGAGTAATACATTTAAATTTTTTTCATACTAAGAATAGTTAAAATATATTAACATGTTTACTGACATATAGCTCAAGACTTACTGACATAAAAATTATAACTGAACTTTATTCGGAGTAGGCCTACTACTTGTGTACAATGCACATTTCTTAATATTAAACCTAAAATCAATATTAGGATCATACAATCCTAATCACTATTAATAAGGATTGTATGATCTTTGGATGACATTGCTTCAGCTTTGCAGACCAACAGGATATTGTGAACATTACTGAGTACACACGTAAGGTAAAGACATGTAATGTTTAATTCATACAGGAAGCCAGAGGACGCTCTTGCGCAGAAACTCCACATATGCATCACAGGAGTAATAGCACTGATGATACTCCAGGAAATCCTTAATATGGACAAAGCCACAAAGGTATTCAGTTATCTCTGTAGCTAAAATGCAGATTTTCACTGAGGAAAGGTAAGAGCAAGAAACATATGATTGTTACTACCGCAGGAAGACTAATACTTATTGTGGTGAGAAATGTTACCGGTATATTGTTAAAAATAAGATATTTGCCCATCCCTCATTAAAGGTACATTCACTATTGTTCTTCTTGTAATGAGTATAATACACAATAGAAAGGATGCAGCGAGCTCTGATTGTATGATTTGTAAAAGCACACAAATGTTTTAAAGCATGTTTAGATTACGAGTGCATAACTGGAAGCAGAAGTGAATGTGGAGTGCATTGTGTTCCCAGGACAGACTCTGACTCCTCTCTGCTGTCCAAAACACATTAGCACTGACAGCTGCTTTGTGTGAGCAGACGCAGAGAGGAAACAAAGATATAAACACATAACCCCATGCCCTGTACTACGGAGGACAATGTAAACACAACACATTCAACCCCAATACCCCTCCACCCCATGAGCGTACAGACACACACCAACTCACATGTAATCTCATAAGACATCATTTGGAATTATAGCCAAAAATATCACAGTTACACTGATCTGAAGTTTGTCCAAAGGCTTGGAAGATTCTTGAAGACTTACCATTCCAAGAATGAGAATAAATTGTGAAATATGACTGTATTTAATGGTGTCATGACAATACTGTACGCTTTTAGAAAAACTAACCCAAGACTTGATCACAAACGAATGTTTGACTAATGCATTGCAAGCAATCTTGGTATAGTTGACATGCATTCTTAAAGGGGCCATCCAGTCCCAATTTTCCATGAGTTAATATGATTCTTTAGGGTCTTAATGGAAAGTTTGTAATATAGTTTATTTTAAAATTTCTCAAAGATAGTTTTA
>JAUCMS010000031.1:16082000-16092381 GCA_032357445.1 Enteromius radiatus | reverse complement strand
AATAATGGCAATGATGTATTTTAAGATATCTCAGTGCAAGCCTTTGCAGTTTATACAGCTCTTAACATTTATTTTAAAGGAAAACATAACACTCGACAATTAGATTAAAGAACACAAACAGCTTTTAAAGGCAGAGACAATGGGTAAACAAGGGGGCGGAGCTGATTAATCGCTATGGCAACTAACAACTAACATGGGGGGCCAAGGAGCTCCAGTGTGGAGAAGGAGGCCAGGACGGAGCCGGAGGGCACCAGGGTGGAGCAGGCAGGCCATGGTATAGAGAGCACAGAGAGGTTAACAACGGCCTCTGTGGGCGAGACAGTAGAGGCTGCAGGTTTATAGGAGTGCCAGGCGGGACAGACGCCCTCCACTGGAACACAGATCACAAAGAGGTTAACATCGGGCTCTGAGGCCATAACAGGATAGTCTGAGAGTTCCGAACTGGCCTTCGTAGCAGTGACAGGTCAGACAAGACAGGACGACGACTCAGAAACGGCTTTCTTAGCCGTGCCAGGACAAGACGAGGGTGACTGGGCAGAACGAGGGTTCAACGGCCCCTGTGGCCATGACAGGGCAGGATGAGGAATCACAAATGGCTTCCATAGCTGTGACAGAGCAAGACGAGGGTACCATGATGGCCCTTATGACCACGGCAGGGCAGGACGAGCGTTCAGTGGAGGCCCTTATGGCCATGGCAGGGCAGGACAAGAGTTGCCGTGGCCGGGGCTAGGTATGATGAGAGCTCATGGGCGGCTTCCATAGCTGTAGCAGGGCAAAGCGAGAATTCTATGGTGCAGACCGATAGTCCTGGGGGTTGTGCAGCCAGCGGCGAAACCTCTGGAGAATCTACGACTGGAGCTGACATCTCTCACTGGAGCTGGGTTGTGCAGCCACTGGCAGAACCTCCAGGGAATCTATGGTACCCGTCAATATCTCTGGGGTTAGTGCAGTCATCGGCGGAACCTCCAGAGGATCTACGGCAGGTTGACTTGCCTCCAAAAGATCGACTGTAGCTTGACTTGATTACCCAAAGGCAGCACGTCAGCCATTTTGAGATCGCGCTCCGGCACATCAGCCATATCAGATGTGGACACTCAGATATGAGTCTCCAGGGACAGTGTACCTTGCTTGAGGGTGAATAGTATCCTGGTGGAGTCTGTATCTGACCTGAATCCCTCTGAAAAGCTGCTGGGTCTTTGTGTGGCCAAGTATTCTGTAATGAAGGAGACGGGGACGTGCGGGTCCATTTGCAAGCTTTTATTAAAGGACGTGGTTACAACAGGCAGGGTGAGAACACAGCTGACAAGTGTGGTGAAAGCAAAACACAAGAATAATCCAGAAGAGTAGCAGACAATATCCATTGGGCAAAGACAAAGAGAAATATCCAAAACCAGGCAGAGATCGGTGCATGGGAAAAATACACCGAAACATAACTAGAACGAAAACACAGGGGAAAAACGCCTTGTACAAGAAAACCTTAATACTCAGCGTTTAGACAAAAGAACATGAACAGCTTTTAGGGGCCATTCACATATCGCACTTAAAATGCATGGAAAATGCCGCTTTCTCCTTTATTCCAAAAGCATTTGGGCGCTGTTGGGCATTGTTGCTAAGCAACCATGATCTGTGCTTTCTGTGGTGACTCGGAAGTTCAGCAAAGAATAAATGGATTTCCAGCTCTAAAAACCGCTTGCCGTAGCTCTGCTACTAAAAGTTGAAATATGTTTATCTCGATGCGGTGCAGACGAGCCTGGAACAAATGAGCATGTCACGTCCACGTCGCTTCCATTATGAGCATGCAAACCTCGCAGCTACATTTGAAATAATGGACTTTAGTGTGTAAACGACACCACATGTGAATGTCCCCTTAAAGGCGGAGACAATGGGTAAACAAGGGGCGAAGCTGATTAATCGCTATGGTGAGGTGAGACCCTTGAGCAAGGCACCGTTCCCCCAACTCCCAAATGGCTGCCCACTGCTCCGGGTGTGTGTTCACGGTGTGTGTGTGTGCATGTTTGATCACTTCTCACTACTGTGTGTGTGTGTACTTGGATGGGTTAAAATGCAGAGCACAAATTCTGAGTATGGGCCACCATACTTGGCCACATGTCAGATCCTTTCCTTTCCTGACTGCAGTAACGTTCACCAGAGCTGTTGCCCATGAATTGAATGTTCATATCTTTACCATGAGCCATCTCCAAAGGTGTCTCTCTCAGGGAAGCTCATATGCATGCTCATCTTTGTCTTTGGGGTCTCGACCTGACTCCAGTTTGTCGTCATAACCAACTTCAGTGAGCATATGCTCTTCATGGATGAATACTCTTTTTCTGTACAGGGCAGATGGTAGACAGGGTTTATGGTGTTGTGTGGGTGAGCGGTTTGCTGATGTCAATGTTGTGGATGGTGGCCATAGGGCCACAGATGCATTATACTGATGATATTTTGAATGCACAGAGATACCGTGACGAGATCCATTGTTGTGCCATTTATCCATGACATCACCTTATGTTCAGCATGATAATGCACAGCCCCATGTTGCAAGGATTTGTACACAATTCCTGGAAGCTGAAAAACAGCATACTCACAGGACATGTCACCCATCAAGCATGTTTGGGATGATCTGGATCGGCGTATATGACAGCATGTTCCAGCTCCTGCCAATATCCAGAAACTTCGCAGCCATTGAAGGAGACGTGTTGCACTGCATAAGGCAAATAGATACTGACTGGATACTCCCCACTACAGTAAAACTGCACATTTTAGAGTGGCCTTTTACTGTGGCCAGCCTAAAGGTGTGTTCACACCAGATGCGACTTGCGCAAATAAATCTATTCCCGCGTAGTTGGATGCTTGAACATTGTAAGTTTACTCAAAATGGCTGACATGGATTTTGTTGCTTTATGTACTGTGGAAGGCTGAAAAACAGGATCTTCCAAGCAAGATTCTCGCGAATCACGCGTTACGCGCATCATTCGCGCCGCTTAATTCGTGTCTAATCACGTCTTTGCATTGACTTAACATGTCAATCACTCGCGCTTAACGCTTCATTCGCATCTAATCAGCCTCTTGAGATGCCACACTTGTGAGGTGGATGGATTATCTCGGCAAAGGAGAAGCTTGCTTACTAACATAGATTTAGCCAGATTTGTGAACGAGAAATAGACCTTTTGTGTACATAGAAAAAGTCTTATAATTCAGCTCATGAAAAATGGGGGCAAAAACAAAAGTGTTGTTATGTTGCAGCCTGATGACTGCTTAAAAATGACTGGTTTCAATGATTTAGAGTCAACTCTTTCTTTTGAGAGACAATAACTTTATACGCCGTGCACTTTCAGATTTAACACTTTGCAGGATGCTTTCATTCACATGAAACTGAACGTTTCCTTCAAGTTATGAACGTTTTTTCAGAACAGCATGAATACAAACTTGAAGATTTTTCCTATTTCTTAAGTGTTGGCACTTGTTGAGACTTGCACAATATTTCTAACCAGAATAAGGCTGGAGTGATCTGAACCCAAAACATTTTGGACCCTGTTTACACCTGGATGTAGTGCTGACCACTTCCAATCAAAATGTCAGTGGCAGGTGTACTATAAACGTGTCCTCTCTAACACACAAGGCCAGAAGAATCACTGTTCTTCTTCACTTACCAGGCTGATCGGTGCAGTGCCGATGACTAAAGCACAGAAATGTTTATCACACCATCTGTCTAAAAACCAGCTCACTTATTCCTCACATTCACAGCGAGGCCCAGGGAAACATGGAGCAGGAATGCAGATTGGATCCACTCTCCCTCTTCATCTCGCTGTCCGGAGTGAATCATGAATGTTTGATGAAACTCACACAGGGCCAATGTAAGCAGAACCGTGATGAGAAACACCAAACGCTGTCAAACAGTTGAGATGTGCAGTCGAAACTGCAGCTGTGGGTAACATTTTAGCGCTGGCTTTCTCTGGACGGGCTGTTTGTCTTTTTTTCCCCATGAGCCCTCTCACGTATCACCCCCACCCGCCCGACTCAGCGCTTGTAAGAGTTGCATTACCTGCGCCCTAATGCACTCCAGACAGCCGCACTTCCTAATGACTCGCTTCGCTCCGAGCCTTTCCGGGCAAGACCGCGGCCACAAGCCACCTCACACATGGTTACCAGACACACGCAGGCACCTGATAAGAGCACTCAGGTTCAGATCAGAGGTTCAGCCCGACGGCGCAAACTCACAGCGCTCGAAAGCATCCAGAAACTCCCGTGGTAAATCAGAACGGGTGATAATCCTGAGAGAACGGGTGCCCCTCGCCACTGTCTGGTCTTCATTAGGCCGTGTTTCTCTCCACCTAATTCTGTTTGGCATTATGGAGAAGAGAAAAAACAGTACAATGACCTTCAAATAAACCTACAGGCAAAAACAAAGAGACATGTCGAGAGCTGAACCAATCATATCCTGCAAGTCTGTAGTAGCTCACTCATGCTGTTACAAACATGCAGTACCTATTGTGTAAATAATATACTGAACTGGATGTACAGTAATGTTTTCAGGCTTAATTGCATGTTATATCCAATTAAAAGTAAATGCATCACAGGATATTTTAATCAACTTGATGATTTGTGTTTCTTAGGACTCACATCACCAGTGCAGTGCTGTACCGGGTGCGCTACTGAACAAGTTTACTACATCAGAAAAGTCCAAATATGGAGCTGTTTATCTAATGCAAACATCAAAATGTATTAGTTCACAAATCATGCACTGCTGTTATAGTATTTTAAGATTTATTGTGCAAAAAAAAAAAACTTTATTGGGCAATAACTTGCACCTGTGTTCATAATTTGTGTGAAAAGCAATAAAAGTCGTTAGCATTTGTGTTAATCTCAGATGAAACATGCAGCTGATTATATGTATATGTACTTTTTTTTTTTTTTTACATTTTCTAGTCAGATGAAGGTTTTTCCAATAAGCCAGAGTTGGGTTCTCTTGATGTGCATTCTGTAAGCTCTGTATAGTACCCTTTTTGAAGAAAAACTGAAAACGTAAAGCTTACATGCACTGCGTTATGTATTTCAGGATGTAAAGGCATGTGATATTGGTCTTAAGTTCTGACTATTATATCAGTCTCCATGGAGCAAAATGTCAGTGCTGTGTGATTGTTCAGTGCTGAACAATGTTCCTTATAAAGTATACATTTTTACAGTAAAGCACCAGATTCTAAAAGTGGAAACTTTAATCAACTTGATCTTCATGATTTCTCACTATCCTGGTCTCATATGCAGTAAAGTCTGTGTATAGTGTATATTACCACCCAATCCTATTGTTTGTATGAAGGAGCTGAATTATTGCCTCCTGCCACCAGATGGTGCAAAGATCTGCCCCATCATGCCACAAATACTGTTTTGTTGATTTTATGCTGCAGTTTCACACATACATGATGTCACATTCCTGCAGAGTTTCAGATACTTTGCTGATTATTTTTATGTGTGGATGTTGATGGTGCTCAAAGGCCCGATTGCGTCAGGCTGCTACATCAGTCTTATGTTCATCACAGCACCAATCCAGCTGTCTTTCCTTAAACACGTCCCAAATGATGTTTGAAAGCAGTGCAGCGCTCCTCCCTGCTTTGATTTTTTTTTTCTTGTGTAAAATTTTTCACATTTGTTTCATATTTGGCTCACGCTCACACCAGAGCGAACATCTGCTCGTGGCCCTGTGGAGGGATTGGGCTGACCTTTAGTTTGAGCTGCCTGACTGTACTGTAACAAGATGGAAAGTATACAAATGAATGTGTTTACTGAGCATTTATGTACTCATCCTCAGGCCTGTCCAAACAGGTTTTTTTTTTAAAGTGCAGTATATATTTTTCATTTGCAGATCACAGTGCTCCAGGAGGACTCATTAGTGTCATGCACATACAGCAGCCACGATAGCACTATAAAACTGATATACGCTTATATTCTATTATTTTCTCCTTTTCATTTGAAAAAAACTCAAACGTGTTAACTATATTATAAAATATCGTAATTCTTTAAATGTGTGTAGCCTAACTAAATGCGTTTTGGAATTTTGTAGATTGTGTTGGTTGATCTGTAATGTTAGTGTAATCTAACCCTATTTATTTATTTTTTTGCATGACAACTCTGCTCATGAGCAGCAAATTAAAAGTATTATAAGCCTATCATAAAATAGTTTGTTCTACTTAAATTACAGATCTTTGTAATCATATCTAATGGAGAATCTGTCTTATAATGATGGCTTTTTAATTCATAATTGACCTTTTATTGCATAACTTTTCTTATCTTTTGTCATAATTTTGACTGGCATAATTATAATTTTATTGTCTAATAATTTAGACTTTTATTGTAATTAATGACATAATTTTGGCTTTCCGTCATAATGTTTATATTTATTAAACAAGGCAATTTATAGGCAATACAAATTAGTGCAAAGTCACAAACAATCAAAAGTTATGTTTGGACAATGTCTTCCTCTATAAATAAATTCATACAAGAGGACATAATTCTCTCCTAGCATACGTTCTCAGTTAATTAACTACCGTAAACATTAGTAAATCACGTTGTGTGATTCATTTAAATACTTTCCTCCCACATTTTGTGTCTGAAAGGGAGAATAAGATCAGCTGCTGTTAGTAAATCTGGCCCTATAGCTCTTTTTTATCTCAGGAATTCATTTTTTTTTCTTCTTCTATTTTTTTGGGCTCAAAATTAAATAAAAACAATAATAATATGGGGTTGGAACAACATGAGTGGGAGTAAATAGTATGTATTTTTGTGTGAATTATTCTTTCTTTTAGAAACACTTTTTAAAATAAAAGTCATGCCTTAGAAGAACCTTTTTGGTTCCATAAAGAACCTCCAACATCTGAAGAACCTTTCTGTGTCACAAAACTACAGTTGTCAACATTTGAAGTGGATCATCTAAAATCAAAAACCAAAAGGAGTTCTTGTCTTAGGACATCTTTTTTATCCACTTGACTACTACATAAAGTGCACAGCCTGGCCATGTTAAGGCGCTGTTATTTAGCATTATTTGGTGTGTTTTTCTTCTCGGACAGGTAACTTTAGCACAGCAGCAGTAGCAGCGAGCCGTCAGACACATCACAGCACCTCCCAATCCCGGCCAGCATCACGGCTCAGTCCGTATCTCTATAACCTCCCCTGACACTTCAAAGCCCAGCCTGCCCACAGAGTCACGGTAGGGCCTGGGGAACGATGGGAGACAAAGGAAGCAATTAAGCGATAAAGATCACTCTGAGATATGACATTTCATCCCAGGCGGATCCGGTGGTCACACTCCTTTCAGAGAAGAATACTCACAGAAAAAAGGAAAAGGGTGGGAATTGCCCCCTCCTCCTCCGACTGCCCTCCCCGTCTGTCTACAAACATGAGAAAAAGGTTGACTGCGGTGCACTTCGAAGCCTTCGCTAACAAAACTGCTTTTAACCCCTGTCCAAGAACGGAGCAATGAGCTGACACCGACTCGAAGAGGAGAAACAGCATCCATATTAGAGTCCGTTTTACACCAGCGAAGCTCATTTTGATTTGGTTTTCTTGAAAATCAAAGGAAAGCCAAATAAATAAGCATTCTATTGTGACTCTAATTGTCCTGAGATCGAGTTACAGATCTTGTTTCGCATCTGCGCTTTCAAACGGCAGCGTTCAAAGCCTCGTTCACCTGTCTGTGAGCAGAGAAACCTTTCACCGAGGATCTCTGAGAAGTCTACTGATTCAAGAACATCTTTTTCCACCACATTTTAACAAAACCTCAAGGCTTAATCAGATTTAAACTGTGTGCTCACTGTCTTGATTTTGTGCTTGTTCACACTTGTTCACTTGTTGTTTAACTTTGATTTAAAATGAGTAATATTTAACAGTATAACATAAAAAGTCTAAATTATGACAGACATAATGATGACAAAAGTTTTTATTTTTTAACATTTCATTTGGACTATATTAAAACATTTTTATTGACTTTTTATTTCACAATTTTTACAATTTGTATCATAATTTTGACTTATTTTATTTGTAATGATCTTATATTTATGACGTTTTATGTTATAGTTATGACAATTTAGGATAGTTATGATTTCTTTGTAGAAATAGCATGTTTTTCCTTATGTGGTGGAAATGAGGTAACTTAATCAAAAGTGACAATAAAGACACTTATAAAAAAATTAAAATAAATCATCATAAAACACTGTTTTAAATAAAAACTTTAAAGGTGCTATTCAAAACAAATATATAATGATAAATAAAAAAAAAATCCTGAAAAATGTATGTATGATCTCCACACAGGAATATGAAGCAGTTTTCAACATTGATAATAATCAGAAATGTGTCTCAGGCAGTAAAGCTGTATATTATTATGATTTCTGAAGATCATGTGACACTGAAGACTGGAGTAATGATGCTGATAAAATTTATTTATCACAGAAAATTTCACTATATATTTACATAGAAATTTTTTTTTTTAAATTGTAATAATATTTCACAATATTACAGTTTTTAACTGTATTTAGGTTCAAATAATGCAGTCTTGGTGAGACTTCGGTAACACTTTATAACCCTAACATTCTACTAACAGTAACTAACAACATGTTAACTAGCAGTTGTTAGAGTACTAGTAGACTGATTAATATCTTCTAACACTTTATTTTGATGAGTCCACAACACACTATCAGAAACTTTACAAGTATATGCCAACTTATTCTACTAGCCCTAAACTCTGAGAGTCGGTAGACATGTAGTTGTAATCTAATGAGAATTAGTTGACATGTAGTTACAAAGTTACTTCTAGTTAGTAGCACGTCTAAAGTGGATGATCAGAATAAAGTGTCACCGAACCACTGCAAAATCAATTATTCACAAGAAATCCTCAAAACAATTCTCAACCCCACCCAAGCTGCATCTAAAGCCAACTTCAAATTATATTTCAGATCTTTGATGTTGGTGGATATATTCGGTGAGACTCTGAACTGGATTTGATCCTCACACAAAGCAAATTAAGGTTTAGAACAGTTCAAATGTTGCAAGGTAATGGTAATTATTTTTTTAGAAACTTTAATAGCTAGTTTTAGGAGTATGGACTATCCCTGTGTGATGAAAAAAAAAGAAACACCTTTCATGTTGCACAGAAAAATGCTGAAGGGAACGAGCAAATAGCCAGAAATCTTTTTAAGAAGGTGCTCTAAATGCCAACTGCCTAAAAACAAGCACTTTTTTTGGACATTTTGACTGCTGACTGTGTTCAGCGCCACGGGCAGGGACTTCAAACATGAGAGAAGCACACCTGTTTGAAGGGTTAAGAGGGATGATGGGAAATAAGTAGAGGCCAGCGGACAGTCACCAGCGGGGATATCCGAGGGCCATCTTTTCATTAGCTGTACCTAATGAAACTGCACAACAACAGGGAAGAGAACCCCACCGCTCCGAAATTACAGCGAAAACAAAAGGGCCTTTACATCGTCACATCAAAGTGTTTCCACTGAAAGAGAAATGACAGGTCGTTTAGAGCAATCAGAAACAAGTGCTACCATAATGTGATCGCTGCCAATCTTTTCAGATCATTAATGTTTTATATAAACAAGACATGTCAGAAGTATGCGTAGAGGCCTTCTAATTAGTACGTCTGAGTACTCCAGCCAAATCCATCACGGGCAGGTGCATGAACCAGACAATACAGCATTTTCTGACATATGAACGATGGGTTTTTAAACATATTTAGCATCTAGGAAGTTCTTTTTCCTAGAAAGCAAAGAGATAAATGAAAACAAACTGAGACAAGACTGCAATTATTTGATCCTAAATACAGTAATATTGTAAAATATCATTACAATTTCAACTAGCACAGTTTTCTGTGTGAATATATGTTAAAATGTAATTTATTGCTGTTGTCATTGCTTAATTTTCAGTATCATTACTCCCGTTTTCAGTGTCACACGATCCTTCAGAAACCTTTCTAATACACTGATTTACTGCCTGAGGCACATTTCTGATTTTACAATAAAAGTTGAAGAATATTTTCGCAGTAGTCTAAGAATGCCATCATATTAGCTACATTTCAGTGAAATCTCCTATATAGAAATCAATTCAATTGTCAGTATTGCCAATAGATGCATGAAGCACACAGAAGATATTTTCAAAGCACCAGCTCACCAGACAAATTCATGGTTATTATTACTCGCATGGCATAAATGAGTCTGAATGGAAATATATTGTTGCAAAAGGAACATCATATTTGTGGTTTCCTGCATCAAATCGTTTAAAAACAAATTGGATTGCTTTGAATAAACTGTGTTAAGAACCAGTGTTGGGAATAACGGCGTTATAAATAAACGGCGTTACTAACTGCGTTATTTTTTTCAGTAACGAGTAATCA
>JAUCMS010000031.1:16063431-16081900 GCA_032357445.1 Enteromius radiatus | reverse complement strand
TTATAAGGCTGTAACTCAGCTAGTAACTCAGTTACTATTTGTGATAAGTAACTAGTAACTATAACTAATTACTTTTTAAGTTACTTTTTAAGTAACTTGCCCAACACTGTTAAGAACTAGTCTAACCAACAAGTCGGATCGATATATTCCTTGAGGAAAAAATTGAATTAAAATAATAGCTCACCTAAAATTCTCAGGCCATTCGAGGTGCAGATGAGTTTGGAGAAATGTAGCATTTCATCCCTTGTTCATCAGTGGATGCTCTGCAAAGAATGGGAGCGGATAAAAACAACCCTGCAGTCCATCAGCTGACACCTCATGAAGCCAAGCAATGTAAGAAACTAATCCATCATTAAGACATACGAGTCCATAATCCATAATAAAGCTTTGTCTTGTGAAAAATCCATCTCCTGTCGTCTCTCGGATCAAAATCCAGCCACATACTAGCTGTTTTGGCTTGTAAACAATGCAGATTGCTCTCCTGATTCAGACTCATATATTAGCTGGAAGCAACAGTCTAAAGTTAAAAACATCTTAATGATAGATTTATAACACAGCTTTTGACTTCACAAGACATTCATCGATGGACTTGTGGATTATCGTGATCTTTTTATCATCCGCTTGGACGCTCATTCTGACGGCACCCATGATGAGAAACTGATGCAGAGACACATTTCTTCAAATCTGATGATGCATCTTGAATGACCTGAGGGTGAGGATAAACTATTCCTTTAAAGATGGGTTCAAAACAAGTGAAGCCCTTCCAGCAGAGTTTTGTCGAATATTTCAAGTGCTAAAGTTGCTAGGTTTCTTCGATTTTACTCTTCCGGGTTCAAGACCTTTGACCCTACAAGTGAAAGACTGAGCTTTGTTAGCAGTGTTAATGCAGTTCCCTCATTAGCTACCATATCTGACTGATCCAGATCTCAGACCCCGGAGCAAAGGACCAGGCCGAGACTGAGTCACATGAATAACCCTGCAGTTGCAAAGATGCAAAGCAGCCGCTTCTAGTGTGTCACCCGCTTGGCTCCCGCTCAGTACACTTGGGGCCGTGCATGAATACAGCACAGTGAGCGGGGGACTGAAACAAGAGGATCTGACCTCCACCTGCACTGACATCAGCCGTTATTAGCCAACTGATCCCCAGCCATCAAAACAAGGCACACATCCACCGCTCAGTAAGAGCTGCTGCGAGGGTGCATGATGAAACAAGTCCGAGCTGCGGACCGCACAGAGATCAACAACAACTACTTCATCTGAAACTAAACATTAAATGAGACTCTGTTTGTGGATTCATTGAGTACAAATCAACATATACAATCTGACGTTTTAAAAAGATTGCACCCAAGTAGGTGGTTGTTTTGTTGTAACAGCAGCAGGTGATTTGTCGCATCTTTCTACAGGGGTCTGGTGTGATATGAGTGATGTTATCTTCATGGAGGGAGGCCAGTCGATGTGCATCTGCTCCAAGAGCACTTGGAAAAGCTCAGCCTCTGCCCTAAGCCACTTCAAAATGAAATTCCTACCTTCCCTCATCTGACAAACCTGTGTCTGATATAGCCTTCAAAGGAAAAGTGGCAAGCCTGTACCTCCAGGCTGAGGTAATTTGACTAAAGCTTTGCTAAGAGAGAAGACAAATGTTTTGGGCTTTTTTTTCTCCCCCAAAGATTAGATGCGATGCTGCTACTCTTACAAGTTAATCGCTGTAAATGGGTCGTCCCAGGGAACACAGTGCATGCAAATATTATATAACAACCATAAACCAGTGCTAAATATGAAAATATAACCCTGCAAAGTACATTTTTTCAAAACTTCATATGCTTTTGCATTATAGATTATAATGGTAAGTTCTGGCTGTGCTTCAGATGTGCCACATTAATGCACCTAACCATATTATTTAATATTCATTGTGAGAAAGAGTTTTTTAAATAGAGATAAATTTAATTATAATGTCTTATGCAGAGGAAAACGTGGAAACAAATGGCAAAAATAATATAGCCAACATTTATTATTTATTTTTATCCTGTTATAAAAACGCAAAATTACTTTGGATATGATGTTTTCTCTCTATCTCTCTCAGTGGAGCTACTGAAAGGATTTCTATTGGATAGGTCCAAATTAGAAGCATGCTTAATAATCCTAATGGAAATGCCCAGTATATCTAATCAAACTACAATTAAAAGGCATTTGACTTGACTTCTTAGATATTCTTATTGGAGCCCATTATGATTGAATCCAAGTTATGACAGGAACCCTTCACGGTATTTTTGACAAGTGACTCTATAGGTAGCACCAGAGGATATGATCAATTTAAGCCTTAAACCTGAAAAGCATTTAACAAAAGCGTAAAAGATGATCGGACAGTGATGCCAAACGACGCTTATTGACAGTTCAAAGGGCTTCCGTTGGTGTTATCGTGGAAAAGGGCAGTAAATGAGTGATTTAGAGCCTGACAGGCGTCTGTATTCAGTCTGCTGATGGAGACACATCGTCTCACCTTTGATTTGTTGTCGCGTCGCGCGCAGCGCCGTGTCGCCAGATCCACGCACGTGTCTGTCCCATTCAGAGCCACGCTGTCTAGCCGCTATTGTGAGGATCACAGACGCACCTGGATGAGGAGGACTGCTGTGACTCGACGGCTAGCAGCACGTTATAAAAGCAATTTCTTTTCGGTACGATCACAGCATTTTACGTATCTCTAAGCATTTTTTTTTGCAGTGCAAACCTCTACTGTTCAATCACATGAAGACAACATGTGCATTGATAATGATGAGGATGATGTTAATCAGAACAATGATAATACCTCATCATTATGATTTCTCTGGCATGCATACTTTACCTTCACTGAATCTTGTCTAAATGCTTTCAGTAGGCTTTTCATGGCTTTAGTGATTGTCAGGTGAGCAGAGGTGTGCTAATCACAGCAGACTTTCACTTCCCATTTCACTGATCGAGTCAGACAGCTTGTTTTTCTCCATTGCTTTTCAAATTAGCATTCTTCACCCCAAAATAAAATGTGTAGGTATAAAATCTGTGAAGAAACTAAATATTTGTAAGCACATCTCCCCACCAAATGTGTAGGCCTAGTGCTTTGTATTTTTTTTTATTCTCAGCTATAATTCTGATTAGTTAATTACAGTAATGTAAAATAACTTTTTATATTTTTGCATTAAAATAATGAGAAGTGGCATGTGAATAGTGCTTGATTTTAATAGGGGGTATTTTTAGCCTACTGTATAGTCACCTAGACATTTTCTTGACAGATGTTATTACTTTTTGCATGTTTGTATTGTTATTTGATTCTAATTGCGGTATTAGTTACCAAAATTAAACTTTTTAGAACACTCTCTCTGTGATAAAATAGGTATAGATATTACATATGATAAAATAGGTATTTGTTTACATATTTGGACATTGATCTGTACAAGAAGATTATCAATACCAAATATTATATATAACATGATTCCTTCACTGCAAGACCGTATATGTATGTATAAAACTTTTGTGATTGTCAACATAAACCATGCAAAATAATATGATATTAAAAGAATGCTATTTTAGGACAAACATACAGTAGAGGCTTGAAAATGGCTGAGATTAGGTGGAAAAGTAACTTGCAGCTAATCAGCATAAGGCAGGTAATAATTCACAAAATATGTTTGAACATATGAGGTTAACATGAGGTTTTAGATCTGTACCCACACACACACACACACACACACACACACCTGCACTACAGTACTGTATATCATCATTTAGTTCTTTAAACAGAGCGTCACACTGCCTTTTATTAATCTCACATTGTTTTTGGAATGTTTCACAATTTATTTAACAACAAAGTTATTTGGGGAACATGTAAATCACATGCCGATGCACATCAATACACATCTGATCTCTATATAGCTATATATCCAATATAGCTAAAAAAAAATCAGTTTTCCTAGCATTTCACACAGTGCTCTATTTTAAGTACACAAATGATGCTTTCCGAGGGGGTCGCTGTGAATGTATATTGCATTAAAGAAATAAATACTACCAGTAAATAAACATTTTAGTGGCTATTTCTTCTAGTTCATAGAAAAACCCTTATACAGTCTGATATACATTATGAAAAGCTGTACAGCTGAATTATAATTAAAATAAGGACGCTTTTATTTTCTTTTGTGTTTTAATTATGTTGATATAAATATATATTTATATATACTTTTTTGTCAAAATATACGATCGAGGAGACACGAAACACACATCTCAACAGGGACGTTATAAATAAGTGTCAGCGGCAGCCACATCCCTCCACCACCATCTCCTGATAGTTTTTCAGCACCACCCTGTCCGTCTCGTCCAGGTAGAGCATGGAGATTGCACTGAGCTCGGTGGGAACGCAGCAGGCCTTGGGAATGTTGGTGTTCACCGAGTTCACCAGCGTCTGCACAATAGCGTGATTGGTGGAGTTCAGGTGGTCGGCCAAAGGGAACGGACACTCCCCGTGACAGTAGTACGCCTGATAACCGGGCGGTGCCACGATCCAGTCGTTCCAGCCCACGTCGCTGAAGTCCACGTAAAGCGCGTGTCGCCGGCAGTTTCGGTTGCGCTTGCGACCTCTTTGCTTCGGGCTGCGCTTCGCTCGGCGCGTCAGCGGGTGGCTTTTGCCGTCGTGTCCAAATGTGACCAGCAGCGGGCGAAGCTGGCTCCAGTCTGCGTCCGGGAGCGGGTGTAAGGAGCGGCTGACGCGGACGTGGGCCCCCCGGTGCCGCGAGGCTGGGTCCAGGGGCACCACCTCCACGGCCAGCCCGTGATTGGAGCTCTTGTCTCGGGTCCAGCGCAGCACGGCGGGACTCACGTCGAAGCTCTCCCATCGGGTGGTGTTGTGGCGCACCAGTCGAGTGTCCAGCAGCTGCGTGATGAGCGGCCCGGCCCGCGGAGGCTTCAGCACCTCGTATATGTTTATCCGGTGGAGAGCGTCGTCTCCCGCGGGTCGGGGATCTGAGATTGCATCATCTATCTGTTGCCTGTAGATACGCAGCTCTGCGGTAGAAATGAGTTCCTCCTCTGGGATGCTGCTGAGATTGAAGACGAAGCGCAGAGGAGTCTCCGGTGAGCCGTCTGACTGCAGCTCCTCCATGTGCTCTAGAGGAGGACAATCGGGAAACCGTATAAGAAACCGGTAGAAAATACGCTAGCATAACCCAGTTTCTCAAACTAATTCTTATTAGGAGTCCTGACTGCAATCAAAAAGTATCAGTTTTGTCAAATTCAATTAATGGTTTGGTTCAAACCTTACAGATTTAATGTAAACGAAAACTAAATCAGCTGTAATATGCTATCATTTTCTTGGTCAACATTTATTTTAGTACTTACTACAAAAACAAATACCTCAAAGCTTTATTGTGATGTCTTTTTTTTAAATATATACACAAAACCCCAGAAGAAAACCACCGCATTTTCTTGCAGTCAGTAAATCTAGTCATTATGCGATCTGCACATCAACACTAAAATAATATTTAAACAAAAGGGTTTATTTTTCTGAGGAATGTTCATAGAAAGCTGAACTGAACAAAAATGGCTTAAACAAGAATCCATGAGTTTCAATAAAATATTCGAATAAATGACATGGTCAGTTTAGTTTTTCCAAAGTGTACAAACATGACGGTAATGCTATATTTTAAGGTGTAATTGATACACATTTTGCCTGTGCTTACTATTAGAATAACACTTAATTATGCATAATTACATGCAACAAGGACACCTAAAATAAAACTAATTAATACTATGAACAGTTATCTACAAAATGATACCTAGCATTAATTACAATGTAGTGATGCAAACTAATGCGTGCCAATGCAACCTACAGATTTTCAAGCAATACTACCAATGTTGGAAAACATTTCATATCAATTACTGTTATTTCACTCTTTCAATATTACACAGCTTCTGCTTGGTTTTAATTGTTTTGGCGGTCAAATCAAAATTCCTGTCTGGAATAAATCTGGATTACGGATCTCCTCAAGGTAACTCATTTCCTACATCTCCTATTTTTGTATCTCTCATATCACACTCTTTCTCTAATTTAGACTTTTTTAACATATGGCTATAAACCCATGAGCCTCCAATGAAAACATCATTCAGAAGAATGAGAAACTGGTAAAGACACACAGAGTTGCATGAGAGAGGAAGCCAAGTAACTTATTAATACAGATATCAATATTGTAATAATATTACTGGCATGTTTGTCTTGTCTCAAGGTGAATTGTTTTTTTCGCATTGTACTTAACAGAATCCATAAGATTGTTCTCAAATCTTTAAATCAATTTATTCATTTAATATTAATCCATAATATGTCTTATGGTCCTAATCACCATACCATTTGTGATAATGACTGTCTATTATCTTGTCAATTATACATTCAAGTAGGCATTCATTTTATAACAGATAATTTTAGTGTTATGATTAAAAACTGACTATTGTTGACTTAATGAACTATAATTCTAAATTAACTGACTTCATTAATATAATGATTTTGGGTTTGAAACACCATGTTTATGCTCTAATGTTTGTTGTAATCTGATCATTTTACAAACTGAATGCCAAATGTACCCTTTTCTTTCAGAAGCGTTTACTTGAACAACATCTTCAGTAAAAGGTAAAGGAGTGTCAATTCTGCATTATTTATTTAGTTATTTATTGAGCAAGAAGTGAGAGTTTCAGACACACTGAAACAAACTAAAAACTTGATATATTTTCCAGTCATTTAAGTGCTTGGTTTAATCAAAAATTATACTTTAAAACTGCTATGTTCAATTTGCAAAATAGCATTTGCGTAAATAGGACTCCTCAAAAAAGGCAATTTTCTTTAAATAGCATGTTGTTGATGTGCAGAACACATACTGGATAGACTGTGCAATGACTCGAAAGTGGCCTTTCTTATTTATAATATCTAAATTAAACTGAAACATTTTAGTATTTTGTAAGTGCAAGTTAAACTCTTATATTAGAGCTAATTTAGCTTTTGTATACCGTTAAATTAAGTGTTAAAAAACATACAGGTCAAACTGACCAACATGTTTATGTTACAGTCCATTTTTCAATGTAGCTGAAACTCTCAACTCTGACTCATTTAAGTATGCAGGTAAAAAGACAAGTAAAATAAGAAGAATAAACTGTTTAACTATGCTGATGGCCTCCTGTCATCTCGATACTGAATGTGTGTTTTTCTGAAGCCTTCTGGGAATTCTGTCCGCCTAAGAGACCGCATTGCTGGCAACAGGAGTTTATTTAGAAATCTGTAGAGTAGCATTAAAAATAATTGCATGTTGAGAAAAGTCCCTCGACAGGACCCACATGACAAAGTATGCTGGTGCAGAGACTAAACGTGGCATCTTACCTTCGTGATGGAATCCTCTCACAGTGTTTGCTCGACTCGTGGACCTCTCGGGATAGTCGAAGCTCACGTGGTGCGCCTCTTCGGCCTCCCCTGACTGCAGGCGATACAGGTCCAGCAGATACTGGGGCACCACAGCCGAGTAGCTGGGTCTCGGTCGCCTCTGCAGCCCAAACATGTGCAGCAGCGTGGCTTCAAAGTCCTGCAGCAGTTCATGACTCTGACCCAGGTGCTGAGCCGACCCTTTCTTCTTCCCTTCCTCGGGTATTAGACTAGCATAGCTGCTCTCTCCCAGTAGGACTTGGCATAATAAAATGACCATCAGCATTCGATTACCAGGAATCATGATGTCTCTGGTGGGCAGGCGGGACATTTCAGGAAGCAGAAGAGAAAAGCAAGACTTCAGTGAAAGATGTTTGACTCCCCATTGTCACCTTGCTTTCAATAATTAAACTGGATACCGTTAAAATGTCATTGACATTTAGGTCAGAAACATACTTTACGCAAGTTCTCGAAGGCAGAATGCTTGGTCAATGATTTGCAAATATGTGTCCTGTAACAGACCTCCGTACTCAAGGGGGCGACAAGGTTTCCTTCAAATGTCTGCGTCATTAGACTATATGCCTTATTTTTACTTCTACTGACATTCCCTTCAAAGCGTTGCTTCACCAAGACAGTAGTAGAACTACAAGTAATGCATCCGATGTTTCAAAATGCAAATTTACCCTAATAAAAATTGTAGGATTTACATTAAAATAATTTTCACTTTGAAATTGCAAACAGATTTCACAAACAATTACAAAAACGTGACGAGTAACACATTGAACTTAAAGAAAAGAGTGGTTTTCACTCTAGTAAATGGGATTCATTTCACATCTAATTACGAAGAATTGGCATGATGTTACATTTTAATGTAGAAAGACTGAAATAGTATCTTCTTCAGTGATCTTTGTTTACTTTATATACAAACGGTGTAGAAGTGTTGGGGTTTGTGTAGAGTATGTTTTGGACCTTATTTATTGCAGATAACTGCCATACGATTAAACAGTTCCAAAATCTGAATATAATAACATAATTACAATTCTTAGTAATTTTGGAGGTCATTTGCCAAAAAAATAAATAAATAAAATGTATCATATACTCATAACCCTAACCCCTTCCTTTAGACTCCAATGACTTATATGTTTGGTTCTACCAAGAACCTTTCAGTGATGAGTCCTTAACAGAACATTTCTTAGTGTGAAGAACATTTTAATGTATTTTTTGTGCAACGGAAAGGTTCCCTTGAGTGTATGGAAACACATTTTCCAAAATATCTTCTGCAGTGTTCCACAAAAGCCATTTTGTAATGGTTTGGAATGGCATTAGGGTGAGTAAATGATGATATAATTTTCATTTTTGGGGATAACTATCCCTTTAAGGGCCGAACCAAACTACAGTTTGGTAGTCAAAACCGATGTCAAACAAGGACAGCAACCTACAATTTTCAAGTGCTTGCACCGCAACATAAAAAAGCTTAAAGCAAAACTCCTTATTGACCACCGTTTTTGTAAAGAATGACTAAGCCTTTTAATTTGCTCCAAATATGTAACAACCCCATCACACGATTAGGACTGGATAGGCGTGGTCCACTTACCGACAGAAAATAAAGCATGGGAAAACAGTCCATGTTTGTCGAGAGCTGATACAGGACGAGTTCCTCAAGTGAATGTTACGTGGTCCTGGAAGGCTGTTTAAGAACTGCGGTCAGATTCCTTTCCTGAAACACAAGGGTATATTCGCCGTTTAATATCTCATGTAATCTGATCACAGCAAACATTTCAGAATAAGCATGATTTCACTCAAACCAAAATGCAAGTTCGGGCCAGACGGACCCCTAAAACGCTGCTTGTAAATGAGCAAAGATAATGTGTTGCACAAGGCTGCCAGGTGTGAACACCTGAAAAGGTAGCAATTCAATTTACATACAAATAGAGGTTCGTTTGTCAGCAAGGGGATCTCAGACGGCCTCTTTTATTGATGGTCTTTTAAAAACCCTTCCTAAAGAGTCTTTCAAAATCCCCCAACCCAGACTGGCCGTACAAGCGGCACCGTCCTGGTCCTACACCTTCGTGATTTGTTAGAACCCATAACATCCAAATAGGTTGCACCAAACGCAGAATGGATATCAGAGATGTCTTCGTCCGCCATGCAACTCCACAAATGAGATTTTCAATCATTTGTTTGAGAACAGAGTAGCTGCATTAATAACAATCACAAGTGCTTTGTGAAAGGTCTCAGAAAACAACGTCATCACTGAATCCACAGCTGAACTCAATAGTTGAGCGTAGCAACGCATGCATTTTGTCATTACTTGGACTTAGTTCCGCTGGAGCAAGTCCAACCATTACAACAAGAATGATGCATTTTAACAAGAACACCGTGTGTGTGTGTGTGTGTGGTCATGAGAGTTATTTCTCTCTCTCTCTGTCTTCACAGTTGTGATACTTGCGCTGTGATTCTTGACCGAAATCTGCTGTTTGAACAACAATGCAGCTAGCGGAGCTATTCAAACAGTTCATTATGTCGAGAGCAAACCATAAAAATGAGCGTAACTAATAGACTTTGATCAGCCATGCCAGAAAACATGTAACAAAGCACAAACAATTAGTTTCTTCAGACCACCTACACTTGTTTAAAAGCCTACAGATACTGCCCTAAATATTTACAGAATCCCTGTTTGAAGATGGAGTGCAATGCATGTGCTTTTGTGCAGGGTGGGTTTTATAGTGCAGTTTGCTTCCTTTAATTTGGCAGAGTCGTTTAAAGCTCACAGCCCTCGACTTTGCTCTACCCTAACTCTGCTTAATGAGATTAGGTTATGCACATGGTTCTTCAGATGTGTATGGGGGAGTAACAGACAGTTGTAGGATCTAACCTCTGTCAAGTTTAACTCAGAAATCTAATCTGGACATCCAAGCAGCATTCTGTCCATTCGGGAAATAAGGAAGCTTAAGGAAAGTAGCCTATAGCCTTGCTAAAGTTCATGGATATGTAAAGTACAGAATCTGCATTGCATTGACACAATCTCTAACATGAAAAACAACAACAACAGAAATATGCGTTTAAATGAATGAAAATATTAAGTTAAAGAAAAGAATGCAATTAAAGTTTTAATCTAATTGTCCCTCCTTTGTAATTTACAATGTTTATCAAAAGCAATGGTTTTAATGCTTTTGTAAATCACACCAAAGCATGCAAATAGGATTATAAAATAAGCACATTATCACATCCACCAATAACTATTTTCTTGGCCTGACAAGGCTCAAGACCTCTGCTCTAGTCTAGACAACATCTGTTGATCTGTAATCATCTGTGGACTATTTGACTACAGCTCTTGCAACAGTGTTTACTTCTTAATAAGTATGTGGTACGAAAAGATATTTAGACAGTATCTTGTTTCTTTTTCTTTCTTTTTTTTTTGCTTTCCACATTCTCCAACTAAAGATAAACATCCCTGCCAAGTGACTCATGGGTTGTGTCTCTTTATGTCATAATTTACCTCATAAAACCTTTCAGACGTGTTCTTATGCTTGACTGAGGGCCATCACTCTTCACTACAACTCATTTAAGACGAAGTACGAGTCTTCAGAACATTCGTGGAGGTCAAATGCACTAGCTGAGTTGCACACTTAACTTATTAAATCCTTAAAAACTTATCAAGGACACAGCTATTGTTTTTAATGCTAGCTTACAACGACAACGTAATCGCTGCGTAATTAAAACAGCCTATAGTTGAATTAGGAATACATTAGAATTGGATTTAAAACCAGTTTGCGTTTTAGTAAGCACGCAGAATGTAGAATTTAAAAAAAAAAATCATATTAAAGTTAATCTTAATTCGTTGATAATAGCCTACAAATAAAATATACCACCGTAATGATTTAGGCCACGAACAGCAAACGAAACTGCACAAACGTGGTACGAGCCGCTGCATTAAATTATAATTAAAACAGGATGTCAGTTCTGTCTGAATGAAATGCCATACGGGTACATTAGGAGCAGATGTGGAAGCTCTCATCCACTCGAGTGCGCGGTCAGGTGCCTGAGCAGTGTGTTGGTGGTTCTAAACTTGCCAAAAAACACTTAAGCTATCAGGTAAGCACATAATACAATATTAAATCCGGTGTAAAACTCCCAAAGCCTCCCTAATACAATTCAACAAAGCAGAACGCTATTCAGTGTGTGCACAGCTTTGTTGATTATAATAAATATTTGCATCTGGAGACGCGAGGACAGGTTTGTGGAATATAATGGGAGCGTTCTAGTCGCGTCGCCTTCAGAGAATACAGGGCGTAAAAGACTTCCATTTACGCGCAAAATGGCCAAAACGTGTTTCACTGGGTCTAAATAATTGCGCATGCCTCAGATGCCGCCGTAAATCACTTCTTGCTACGACCATACCGAAGTACCGTGTATGGTGACACGCCAACTTACCATTGGTAGAGATGCGCTCGGTATTCCTGGGCGAGAAGACGGTAAAACGGAGTTTTCGAAGGAGTTCACCTCACGTAACAAAAGTCCAAGCCTGAAGCGAGTGTTTAGATCATTAGTTCCGCGTCACGTAGGAGAAGACAACCGAGTCCAGTGCGAACGCGGATCTCTGTAGCTCCAACCAAGAATAGTCGAGCACGGAGAACATAACCGACTGATCCCGCATCCAGTTCTCCAGGCAGTTTTTATGTGACCGCCCTATGAAGTTCCTCTGCCTCCTCCCCTACTCTCTCTCTCAACCCACCGCACTTCACCCAACACCTCAGATAAACCCCAGAGAACGCAAACAGACGAGATCTGGTTCCTTCTTTACGCGCTACACGCGCGCACTGCAACACCACGCTGTGGATAGATACTGCGATATCTTCTGGAGTGTATAATCAGCGCGCTGGCAAGCACATGCAATTTATTAAAAGTTTTCTCCCCCTTCTTCCAGGGATGTCATCAAATGGGTTGACCACACTAGAACAGGAAAACATGTTTATTTGACTCACAGAAAAATAAACTAAAAGTAACAAGGTTCAAATAAAACTGAGCTACTCTCAAAATTAAAAGTTTTTTCAGTATGGTTCTCTGCAGTACTAAAGGTTCAGAAAATATCACAATTTGGATTGTATAATGGGGTTTATTAGACAAATCGTTCAAGTGTACTTCAGATTAGTGTATTGGTTTAATAGATTACTGTTTTTATATAGAGAGATAAACAAACCAACAAACACACGTCTTTGTGGAAACCCTGCAAACAAATAATGTTCTGAGAACTGTTTTACTTTGTTTAATATTTTAAAGGTTCTTCAATAATGTTAATAAATTAGTTATTTTGACTTTAACAAATAAAATAAAATATATATATATATTAATGTTCCAATTATACAGAACTTTTAAAACTGAATGTTTCCTTAAAAAACAAACAAACAAACAGAACATTTTCAATTGTAACATTTGTAAATAATATTTTTAGAATATTAGTACTCCTCTTTTTTTTTTTTTAGAATATAAAAAGAGTCTCTTCACATTACTCTCATTACTCTTGCATATTAAAGGAATGCTGACTGAAATAAAGTCATAATATTAATATTAGTTTTCAAGGCTAATAACTTGTTATAATCCCTGTGTAGTGAGCACTGTGTTGTGATGGAGATCAGTGAATGTTTCCTATTAATGTATGTCACCAAGCCCGGAAGCCTTCTCTGTTTGACCTCCTGCCCCTATAATAACAATTAACCCCTGGTGTGTGAAGAAGCACTCGCAGACACCCTCATTACCATATTATTTACCTGTCTGGCTCAAGTGCTTTAAGTTACAAGGCGATAAAGTGCCACACTCCCCCAAACCCACCTTCTGCTCGCTTAGTAAAGGAAATGTCATCACACCTGGAGAAATATTTTAAATGGAATGTAGCATGAAGTCAAAATTGCGAATTGACCTTGTTGAGTTTTAATACAAATTCCTGGACATATATGTGCAAGGTTCATCTGTTTATCTTTATTCAAAATAACTGCCTTTCCTCTGAAATCACTTCAGCAGAGGTCACTAAGGCCTTTTTCTTATTTTTGAACATTTATGTTCATTTTGATATGAAAAGGCAGTTTTTATGATTCAACCAATGTCACATTTTTAATAACTTTAAAACACGTGTGCCAGTGTTGATGCAAAAAAGGGTTTTGAATGGCACATAACATTTGATTTTTTTTTTTTTTTTATTATTTTCATTATTTATATACATTTTGTTTAGGTTAAATAAAATATCTACCATATCTATACCAGTAACTGTCCATTTTTAAATGATCAACATCAAGCCGTTGATATTTGGTTAAATTTCGGTTGCGACATCAGATGACCAATATTCATTGTCTATTAAATTTATGTTCAATACTGACTGACATTGATATTTAGGTTTTTTTAGGATGCGTGACCAAAATCCAACTTTAAGTCAAGGTGAAATTGACGTCAAATACTGAAGGCAACACGATTTTAATTTTCCACCAAAATACAACGTCTGTCTGATGTCATGTCCAATGTCAAACTGACGCTATATATACGTCTGGTGCCTGCGTTTTGGTTCCACAAACCACCATTTAGTCAACCATCACTTATTATTTTCTAATCTGAAGAACCGCCATAAAGAAGCTTTTGTGAAACAGAAAGTTGGTGAAGCATTTAGACAAAAAGTTTCTTTTATGGCATCGCAAAGCACCTACAACAGTGTCAGATGAAAACAGTTTTGAGTAGGTACTTTCATAAAATGATGAGATTAATGTTAATGTCAAACATTGTCACATGCTGCAGATTGACCAAACTTTCCACTTACATTCCACTAATTATACGTAACTTTGTAACTACATGTCAACTAATTGTCATTAATTCACAACTACATGTGTACTAACTATTAGTGTAGGTTTAGGGTTAGTAGAATAAGTTTCTGATAGTCAGTATGTAGTATGTTGTGGACTCATCAAAATAAAGTGTGAAGATATTAAGCAGACAATCTGCTAGTACTCTTGACTGCTAGTTGTAATGTAGTTGACAAGTTACTTACTGTTAGAAAAAAGTCTAAAGTTGTCCATCAAAATAAAGTGTTACCAAAATGATCCTTTAATATCAAAATAGACAGTACAATAAACAATTGTGCTCAAAAAGATGTTTTGGTTTCACTAAATCACCTCCTGTGCATGTGAAGGTGTTGTATTGTTATGGACAGGACGGGTTAATGAAACTCACATATGAGCAGCAGTCCATAATCACAAACTTCAAACAGAGACCCCTGCTCAGTGTCCCAGCACACCTTTCCTCTCATCTTCTCTCCTGGTCAGCAGCTATAACTAGTTCAGCTTCTCTTTCTCTTAGCATTCCTGAAGATCTTCCCTGCCTCTGTAATGGTCTGTACTGTAGTGGATGCTCATCCTACACCCCGCTAATGCAGCCCACTCCTTTAGGAGTTGTGTGGCATGATCAAGAGGGTTTAGGACCTAGACAAACTGAAGGCACTGAAAAGAGGTGAAACTGGGGTACCAGTATTGTGTATCCTTTTATATTGAAAGGGACTTAAGCAAGGTTTTAAACAATAACATATTTTTATTTTTTGTATTTTAGCAACACCTTGCAGTATAGTCTGCACCTATAACAGATGAACAAACATATAGCTTTCCTCGGCGGACATACAAACTAACATTAGATTCTGAATATGACACTGAGAATGAATGTTGTGTATCAGATGCAGATACTGACACTTAATTCATCTCTCTCATAATACGCAATCTAGTAAGCTTTTAACTTAAGGAAACTCAGCGCTCCTCTGTTACTACTTGTAAATAATGAGTCAAATTAGTAATTAGGATTATGTTTATTTGTTAAACTGTCATAAGATTTGAATCTGTGTTGGAAAGTGGTTCCTCAGCAAGCTACTCATTGTAGTGTTGTGTATGTTTATATGTATACATATTGTAAGTGTATATTTGTTAAAGGCTCTGTGTTCAGGCCTTTTAAGCAGAAATCGAAGCACGTCTGAATTGTGTCATCACCTAATGCCTTGCATCTTTTGTGACTGTCAAACAGCCATAAAGCCAGATGCGCGTCTCTCTTAAACACAAACACGGCTATCTCTCTTCCTCTGTGACAGCTGGGCAGAAGATGTGTGGATGGACTTATCAGAGTTGCTTGCTGAAGTGTGCTGGACCCCAGACCTTTTTTTAGTTTGCTTTGTAAGTGTTGGAAGACACTCTTGCCGCGACATTGTCCAGACCTTCTCCTGAGTGCTGCAGTACCTGTTGGACCACCGGAGGTCACAAAGGGGAAATTTCCTGAAAGATTTAAAAGCTTTTTTTATCAGAAGATGGACCAGCACTTGAGAGTACTCCTTTAATCTAAGAGGACGTATTGACACTTGCAAGCAATCATCACGGCTGGCGCTGTAACTGTGTTAAAGACTTAAAATATTTCAGAATTTTTTAAAATTATATTATTATTAATACTTCATTTGACTATTGCATTTAAAGTGCCCCTATTATAAGTAGTGAAAGGTTAATATTTTTCTTTTTACCTCATTACCTTTCATTCAGACCAATGTGAAAAGGCCAACAAGTGGGCAGCATGCTAATGCTTCATGTTGCAATAGGAGTAATACGAGTGGCTAGTTACAGCAATTGTACCAAAGCTTATCAAAACTTCGCCAGAGAACATGGATTGTTCTCAGATCTTTGGCCAACATTATGGCATTTCTCAAAATAGCAAATTTTCTACAAGTAGCCTAACATTATAGAAAGTGCATAGTAAATAGGACCACTTAATATAAAGTGGGACCAATATTTTTATTCCGTAACATTACCATAACTAAAAAAAATTCCCTTCATGTTCATACATATGCACAAAAAATCTTTTGTTTAACATTCAGAAATAGCATTTTATCATCTCACTGTAAAATTTAGTTAAAGGTTCTCAAAACATATTTTTACTAGTTGGGTTTTTAATTTCAGAACAATTAGAGAACATTCAAACATTCCCATTTTGTCTGCAAAAAAAAAAAAAGAAAAATGAATGTTCCTGTAAAATCAAGTAAAAACAATAAATTATGTTTAGATATAAACAAATTTTGTGAGAAGCACGAATAAATGATTGACCACGGCTGATGCCTCGTTCCCCAATCAACCTATTATCTGATCATCCTATCAGAGCTAATAGATTCTCCTTTAAATAGAGCTAACTCCCCTCTTCCAGCATCTCGTTCTTTGCATCACTCGATTCAGCATAGTTTTTACCTCCCTCCACTGCCGAACTTCCAAAATCCGGGCGCACCATCAGATCGGAAAAAGTGCCTCATTCAACACTATCAATCTGCACAGACCCGTCTCTCCGCGAGTGTCTGGTAGCAGCAGCAGGCCTTTAGTGTATTACATAGCCCGCCCCCTACCTCCCATATCCAGTCGCTAGCGCGCAACCACCAGCGTTTCAGTGTTTTTCGAAAAGGTACTTAAAGAAATGGAATGTTTTAAAAGACAATTCGTGAAATTTTGTATTAATTCTGTGTTTCATAAAAATAAAACTCTTTCTCGCAAAGTGAACTAGGCAACGCGTCTGATATAAATATGAGCCGTGTCTTCAGGGTTTTGGCACGGCACAATCTCAAGGTGCTCTCGAGGTGAAAAGTGGTCTCACAATATCAGGAAGTTGACTTTTGTGGTAAAACAATTGATAGTGCTCGCATTTTATTGTCTGGCGCAGTTATCAGGTACAAGCGTGAAGCACGTCTCTCTCTTTGCAGCATGGGTCCTCAACTCTTCCTCTGCATATGCCGTGAGTTCGGGTTACTACCATTGTGACCCCACCACCGCAGGGACTCCCCTGTGTACCCCAGCCCCCGCAGCAGCTTCCCCTTATTCTCAACGCCACGTTCATCCTGGCTTTTTCAGCTTCCTGAGATGTTCAGAATTTATGGTTAATTCTAAAATTGACTCAAACATCCACCCCACAATCTCTGATTTATCTATCCTAGACAACGAATCCATCTCCTTTTTCATCAAACAAAGCAAAACAGACCAGTTAAAGAAAGAGACCATTCTATTTACATTTTCAAACTCCAGTCACCCATCCGCCCTACAAACCCTCCTAGTCTTCCTCCAGTACAGAAATTAACGGACCTTTTGTTTATTGATGACTCCATTCAACCAGCTTTACGTTTTTGGTTCAGAACACCTCAAATTAGTCCTCCTCCAGTGCGGCATTCCAACAGAAAACTTTCCTCATTCCTTCAGAATAGGAGCAGCCACCGAGAAAGGCCTGTCCCAAAATCAGATCCAGGCCCTCGGCCAATGGCCCTCGAACGCCTTTAAAAATTATATCCACGCTCTGCAAACCCTAGCCAACCCTTCTCCAGTACTGCAGCAGCTCCTTCAGCAGCGGACCTTCCAAACCCCCTCTATCCCCGCCTCGCAGAGGCTTCTCCTCTATCCCCACTGCCGCAGTGGCATCCCCTCTATCCTCGCCACCACAGTGGCAACTCTTTCTACCCCTGCCTCTGCAGAGGCTTCCCCTTTATCCCTGCCGCCGCCGCAGAGGCTTCCGCCTCTATCCCCGCCACCACAGTGGCATCTCTTTCTACCCCTGTCTCTGCAGAGGCTTCCCCTCTATCCCCGCCGCCGCAGAGACTTCCACCTCTATCCCTGCCACCACAGTGGCATCTCTTTCTACCCCTGTCTCTGCAGAGGCTTCCCCCTCTTTCCCCACTGCCGCAGTGGCATCCCCTCTATTCCCGCCACAACAGAGGCTTCACCTCTATCCCTGCCGCCGCAGAGGCTTCCGCCTCTATCCCCACTGCCGCAGTGGCATCCCCTCTATCCCCGCCACCACAGTGGCATCTCTTTCTACTCCTGTCTCTGCAGAGGCTTCCCCTCTATCCCCGCCACCGCAGAGGCTTCCCCTCTATCCCCGCCACCACAGTGGCATCTCTTTCTACCCCTGTCTCTGCAGAGGCTTCCCTTCTATCCCCGCCGCCGCAGAGGCTTCCGCCTCTATCCCCACTGCCGCAGTGGCATCCCCTCTATCCCCGCCACCACAGTGGCATCT
>JAUCMS010000031.1:16050878-16063331 GCA_032357445.1 Enteromius radiatus | reverse complement strand
CTGTCTACCCCTGCCTCTGCAGAGGCTTCCCCGCGCTCCCCGCCGCCGCAGAGGCTTCCGCCTCTATCCCCGCCGCCGCAGAGGCTTCCGCCTCTATCCCCACCTTGCAGAGGCTTCCGCCTCTATCCCCACTGCCGCAGTGGCATCCCCTCTATCCCCGCCACCACAGTGGCATCTCTTTCATCCCCTGTCTCTGCAGAGGCTTCCCCTTCATTCCCACCTCTGCAGAGGCTTCTCCTCTACCCCTATACCCACAGTATCAGTCGAAGCCATTGCACCCACAGCGTGGACGCTCGAGCCCCCGCGCTGTTGTACCAGTGGACAGCCCAAACCAGGAGCATCGCACCCACTGTGTTGGACTGCTCCTGCAAGGCACGCTCACAATACACCCATTGCTGCTGCAACGGACCACAAACGTTGGAGCCATTGCACCCATCGTGTGGACGGCTCCAGCCAGAGAAGGCCGTTCTCCCTGCTTCCTGCCATAACAGTAGGTAAGCTCGAACTTGAGCATTGCACCCACCACGTGGACCGTTCCAGCAAGAGTACCCCCACCCCCACCCCCACCCCCTCACCGTCCGGTACATTTCTTTTTTATTCAGCAGCACCCTCTAGCCGAATTTCACACTCTTACATATCCCACCACACTCCTAACTTCCATACTTTCTATATATTCATTGTCCAGCACCCCCTTTTTTCAATCGCCATTTGGGGGCGCACTTCGTTGGCTGATTTTTGTCGTTGAGTACAGAGACTCACCGACGAAAAGTCTCTGCATTTAATAGTAGTAGTCTAATCTCATAATTTCTATTACTCTAGTCTCTTATTCGACAACATCAGTGCTTGCCACAATCCCTATTGTTAAAACACTATAAATCTTTGATTGATAGACCTCACCTTCCTGCCCGGTGGGGAGTTGGGGGTCACTCAGGGATCAGCTAAAATTCCACTGAGCTCCTGGCCCTCTCCCCGGACAGCACGCCCAACATGCTCATTCTATTTGATTATTAATAAAAAAGTGTGAACTTGTGAAAAATAAATTTCTGGATGTTTTTGACATTCAGAGAGAATAAAGACATCACATTTTTTACAACTTTATGCGAACGTTAGCAAAATGTTCTTAGAAAATATTTGTTAACTCTAGGTCCTTCACCATTGAAAATTGTAGCAATGACAAACTATAAAACATTTATTAAAATCAATAATCAGAATGAGCAGTCTGCCACATTAACAGACCGTGTTAATACACAGGTGTATGTTTACAACAACATCAAATGCAGCTCTTCCGTTTAGTATTCAGAGTCTACTTTTTAATAAAACATTATCAGACAAACTTTATGCTTGAACTCCAGATCCTTGAACTAAAGACCTTCTATGACCAAACTCCAGAACAACAAGTGTTACAAGTCAAGGGGAAAAAAAACCTCAGGCACTTCCTTGCCCTCATGTTTGTCTGCTCGAGCTCCTTCACCTCCTTCTTTCTTTTCCTCAGCATATTTATTTTTACTGCACATCCATATCCTTAAGCCCTCTTAACATTTCAGGCCATCGAGCAGCTCTTAAGTGGATGAGCGAGTGTTAACTGTGTCTTTTCAAACCTTGACATTTAATACTCAATATAAATCTCTCCAGAGACCTGTTATTTTTTCAAGAATGTAATTACATACTTTCAAATAAAACTTGAAAGGGCCAACAAGTTTTAAAACACAGTGTGTGCTCTCTGGACGGTGGGATGGAATTCCAAGCAGTTGGAATATGCTAACATCTCAGTGTGTGTGAACCACGGGCCCTTGGCAGGACAACATAGTATTCGTTGCCTTAGACCTCGCTAGATATACAGAATACAGAGACAATTAATCCATGTATGATTCAAGTAGCCTGACTAACAAGAATATACTGCTGCTTGAATGTTTACAGCTGGAGTGACCTCAGTTTGTCCTCATTTACAACAGGCACTTGTTGTGCACTTATAATGACCCAGAAATGATTGTTGACAGCAATGTAATGATAATAGTGTTAAAACTATTTGCATTTTCAAAAAGTAAACTGTTATATATATATATGTGTGTGTGTGTGTGTGTGTGTGTGTACTTTGTATATTTATTATGTACACAAATACACAAATATGCATGTATATATTTAATATTGCTATGTTTATATATTAAATATATTTATTTATAATATTAATTATGTGAATATAAATATAGACATGTAAATACATTCTCAAAACATACATAATAAATATACACAGCAAAAACAAATCATGCCAACATAAACATTTTATTAATTATTTGACAGCACTATATACTAGGGGTGTGACGAGATTTTGTGGCACGAGAAAAAACAAAAATTGTATATATATGCACACACTAACACACTGTATGTTTATATTACTTTTTATTTCACTTTTATTTCTTATAGTAAATCAGTTTAAACTAATTAAACATTAGACTAGCTGAACACAAGCATTTAAAAACATTTTTGTACAAATATATGTAAATGTGCTGTACTGTAAATAGTGACAATAAAGCTTAATCTTAATTTTCTAAAAAATATATATATATATATATATATATATATATATATATATATTCATGAGATGTGGATGTTTAATTTCTTTGGGTGTACGATCAGATAGTTAGATCATACTCCAGCTGTCAGATTAAAAACAGCAGTTTAAAGCTCTCAGCATTGCAATGCTTATAATTTCTGAGTGGGACACAATGTGTTTAATATGAAGGACTATGGGAAAAAAAACAAACCAGCAAGACCTGAAGCCTTTAGGTCAAACACCAGAAACATAATTAAACAAGGAGGACAGCTCCTTAAAGCAAGTCCCTCCCAGGTTTTTTCCAGCTAGCATGTTATTACCAGAGCAAGTGCTGCTTAAACTCTGGGAGTGGTCAGAAAACTTGGCAGGGCTTGAGGCAACATAGTTCTCAGAGCGTGCTTTTGGCTTTGTTGTAGTTCAGTAATAGAAAAATACAGCTTTATCAAAATTAGCCTTTATGGCAAACAAAATGCTGAGCTAACAAGTCAGAATTAAAGGACACAAATAAAAGTCATGTTGCTGCACAATTGTTGTATGTGTAGCTCGTAATAGTAGTATTTATTTATTCATTGTGAATTGCCCATAAATATAGCATATGCAATATAAAATGTATAGTATGTTTCCAGATGCTATTTCCAGAAGCATTACATTTTCCAGAAGGATAAAGTAAAATAGTATTTGCGACTTTATTTCACAATTCAGAAATCCTGAGAGAGAGAGAAAGAAAGAGAGAACGGGAGGGTGCCTGAATTCTGAATATGATGTTATTAATTAGATAACATTAGTTGTCACAATATGTAAAAGGACTCTTTAAAGAATGCTTGAAAATTCCCATTACTAATAAATCTGCTTCCCACAACATTCCCCTGGACGAGCAACTGAAGATTTTGTAATTAGCTTTATAATTGTGGGTTATTGTGCTGTTGAGGGAATTTTCAGAATACACATTTTTGAGGTTTCTGCCTGGCTGAGGCTTGCTGATTTTCTGTACAGATGATGCTCAGAGTCCTCCATATCAGGAGGTAAGTCTGTGTTGAAGAGTGGGCCCTTGACTGTTGCCCTGCAGCAGCTTTAGCACGACCTGCCACCACCTCCTTCTCCTTATGTGAGTTACTGCGCTGGTAATGAGCTGTAGAAACACAGACAAAATGAGAAACTGACCTGCAGTTCATTCTGAAACACACCTTAACTGAAGATGAAAGTGGAGGCATGATCTTTCACCTTTAATATGTGTAAGTACTATCATTAGAGTCTTTCGCAGAACATAACAGCCAACCAAGCCACATCAGTTGAATTACGAGATGATGGAATACATCTGTGGTATTTTCAATCTGAATATGAAAAATAATGAGATATGAGCAATGAGAAAGATCTCTTACAACAAAATATTGCGGTTCTATTATTTAAAATACATTTACACATTAAAGATAAAAAAGGTTCTTTTTTTAAAGAGGATTTGGAGAATTGTAGCATCTCATCACTTGCTCATCAATGGATGCTCTGCAGTGAAAGATTCGATACGAATGAGCTGATATAAAACATAACAATAATCTACAAGTAATCTACGTCATGTACATCTGCAGTGAAAAGCTGTGTGTTTGTAAAAAAAAAAAATTTAATTTTAAACTGTCACTTTAGGCAACAAAAAAAGTCCATTATCCATAATGTCCCCGTTGTCTCTTGCATCAAACTTTAGCATGACTGTAGATATTAAAGCATGTCATACAATTAATTTAAGTAACGTTCCAAATTACAGTTAATGTTTTGACTAAATGAATAAAATGACATTTAAAATGGAAGATTTAATTTAATTTAATTTAAAGGTGACATATCATGAAAATTCACCTGCTGCATCATCATTATGATTTCATAAGCGACAACGATGACCAGTTCTAATGTCATGGCAAAAGTTTGAGCACTATTTAGAATCCTAGCCTCAGAGCAGTGGATTTGTTCATTTATTTACTGTATATTGCTGCTGCCACACAGATCTAAAATAAATGTGTGAGAACATCTTCACATGCTGTGACAAACGCTTTCTGTCTGTGTGCTTTGGATATATCCACTCAGAAAACCATATATAAGAAGTTCAAACAAACAACATTTAAAATGCACGATTTCAGCACGATAAACATGATAATCAGAATCAAAACAGATGTTTTAATGCAGTAATGGTGCAGCACTATTCCGGAAAAGGGGAAGGGGAGCAAAAAGCTTATTTGCATTTAAAGAAACAGGCACGGAAATCAGAGTGTTTCTGCTTCCACTAAAAATAGGCATTTTCAAAATTATATAATACATGATCAGTAGGGTATTTTGTGCTGAAACCTCACAGACACATTCTGGGGACACCAGAGACTTATATTACATTTTGTAAAAAGGGGCATAATATGTCTCCTTTAATTTAATTTAATTTAATTTAAAAGGCTAAATGTTCTACATTTAAGATACTTAATTAATAGCCCAATTCATTCCCTCTGGCTTTTACCCATCTCAGCTGCATCTGGTACCCAGCAACTTCCTTCCCTTTAAGAAAACACACACACACACACACACACACACACACACAAATACAGGAAGTGCTTAAATGGGGCCAGACTGTTGGCATGACAACAGAACAAACACAAACCAAATTGGAACTTGCTTCGAGTCCAGTTTTGTTGCGTTATTGCCTAATCAGCTGGAAGCCCCTGCAACAGTGGGATAAAAGGAGGTATATAATAATGCAACAGTGCTGGGAACACCTCAGACCTTCACCAAAGTCTCCTACCCCAGATATTCCCCAAGGAGTTTCTCTCAACAGGGCTTGAGCTCTTAGCAGCCAGTTTAAGAACCATTTTATGGCTCTGGTTTATTTAGAACAGATGGAGTTTTGCTCATTCATCTTGCTGGTGATGAATATTCAGTCTCAAGATGACCAGACACCTATTCCAGAGTGTACCTCCTAATTATCATGCTGTCCCTTGTTCGGAGCAAAGCCAAGGCACACCTTGTATCTACAGACTAACAACAACCACCAAAGCCCCCCAACAACCTCCACGCAAGTTGTCATATGCATATTTAAGTGGTATTAAATATGTTTTTAGAATGTCATTGTTAGTGTGCGCCAACATAAAAACGCCAGTAATTTAAAGACATGTGCAGAAGATTTAAATGCTGTAACATTAAATCAACCAGCAAAAACATCATTTTCATACTACAGTCCTATATACTCATTCAGGCCGTTCCCCATTTCATGGAAGGACAGCGGTATGTTGCAGCTGAGGATGCTGAGGTCTGTCAGCATAAATTTTACTGATATCACCTCCATCGGAGGCCTATAAAGCTGATTTATTATAAATACAGCTCCCTTGTGTTTACCGCATACATTCTTGTGTCTGCAACATCTTTCAAAGTGAGCACATGCAGGTGCTGCGGTCTGTCTCGGTTGGGCAGACTTGAGCAGAGAAGTATCACAATAACAGAAAACTTGAAGAAAAAAACAAAAAGTACAATGATTGCAGATATACTGTATACAGCGAGTTTCAGATGTCCAAGACCACATTGAAAATCTAGGATTCAAAACACACTACAAATCAAAGGTTTGGATCTGGTAAGATTTTTTTCATGTTTTTGTAAAACATCTGGTTTCATTTATTTGAACAATTCAGTAAATATGGTAAATTGAGAAATATTATTACAAACAATTTTAATTCAGTTTTTCCCTGTATTTAAAATGTTATTTATTCCTGTAAAGCAAAGCTGAATTTTCAGCATTGTTACTGCAGTCTTCAATGTCACATACAGTATTTCTTGAATTGCTTGTATTGCTGATCAAATAACTGTTTTTTATCAGAAGTTAATGTTGAAAACACTTTTGCTGCAGTACAATTTTTATGGAAACCGTGGTACTTTCATAGGTTAATTTGCACTCTTGTCTTATCATGGACTTTTAGTTTGTTGTTTGCTTAGTTCCTGTTCCTGTTTCCCATGTGATTACTTTAATGGTTTCCAGACATGACTTAAAGAGCAGGTAGTGTGGTATTTTAAAGTGTCCTAATATTGTGTTGGATGCATCAGAAAAGCATTTAATGTTAGAATCATTTTGCAATGACTTTGTTTGAATCAATTCGGATCTCTGTAAACCCCTCCCTTCCATAAGCCAACTCTGCTCTGATTGGTCAGTTGGCCAAGTCTGTTTTGATTGGTTGCCACAAATAGATTTTTCACAAGGCTTTGACTTAGTTGAGCATTAAACATTTTAAAATGTTTATATCACTGTATTTCTGAAGGAAACTGACTGTCTTCAGGAAGTATTGGATGTCATTTTCATTTCATTTCGCGGGCAGGCGGGGATTATGCAAGTATGTTACCTAGTGACTTATAACGGTAACAAACAGAAGATTTGAATATGTAACGACTCGTTAAGGCGATTCTGAGTCGACTCGTACTTTTGAGAGACAATATCTTTCTTTGTCATGCACTTTTTTGATTAACAACTTTGCAGACTGTTTGCATTGAAGTACAGCTACATTCAGTGTTGCCAGATTGGGCGGTTTCCCACCAAATTGGGCAAAGTATAAAAAAAGTTACAGAAAGGAGTGGGAGAGTGATTCTGACCTGAAGTCATGGATAATGCCATCAAAATCAGATGATAGCAAAGCTCACTGCAAATTCAGAACAGAAATAAGAGCCCACGATGAGATGTACTAGACAGCTCGGGCAGATTGTACATAGTTCAGAAAGTTGCATTTAGATGTTCAGCTGTGTTCTTCAGCATCATGTGAAGTTACAACCTGTTCTTCTACAAGCATGTTCCTTGTTCTGCATTTAAACGTAGGCCCTAGATCTCTCGCTCTCTCGTTAAATCCTGTCTGTCTCTCTCTCTCACTCACGCACATTAATCCGTTAATAATGTTTATTATAGTACTATCCCTATTCAAATAGAAAATGTAATATAAATAAAAATTTTTTATTATTTTATCATGAACGAATTGGGTATTATTTTATAACATTAACGTTACAATCCACTGTAAAAGTGCATTGTGTGTGAGGAAAAAGGACATAGATGTGAATGGGTTATGTTGTAATTTTGCAATTCTGTGCTTTTGTACTACTTGTGTTTGTCGCTATAGCTGCAGTTTAGTACATTAAGTATTGCAGTTAAAATAACTAGGCCAAATATTGATTGAATTGAAACAAATATTAATCAAATATTTTGGTGGTTTTGTGCGCGTTCCACGAAGGACAGCGGCATCCGTGTCTGAACGAACACGGGTGTATAAAATGCCTATGTACTTGGGCGAGCGCCTGGCGAACTGAATCGCATAGCTGAGGCGTACCGTCCGTATCAACCACCGCGAGGGGTTGGGGAGCAAGAGTCGACGGCAGCTGAGTGCACGGACTCAGACGACGGAGCCGAAGGTCTTCCGGCAATTAGCAGACTGAGACTTTGGGGCGCTCGGAAGCTTGGCATACTCCCGGCGCGGAAGGATGTGACTGATCGCATCCGTCTGCTGTTGGATTGCTAAGAACCTCTGGGCAAAGTTCTCGACAGTATCACCAAAGAGGCCAACCTGCGAGATGGGCGTGTCAAGAAGGCGTACCTTGTCAGCATCGGCCATCTCAGCCAGGTTGAGCCAAAGGTGACGTTCCTGAGCCACTACTGTGGACATCACCTGACCAAGGGCACATGCGACTACCTTCGACCCGCAGCCCGAGAACTCAGAAACCAATCATCCAGCCGAGACAGCTCAGATGGGGGCGCACGGGGCACCTCCAACTCGATCACCTGGGCGGCTTGGAGGAGCATAGCCGAGAGCTCAGTGTCCGCCTGGGAAGGAGCAGCGACCGCTGTGCATTCCAGCCATGCCTTCTTATACACATGCTCTGATAAGGTGCACCTGGCTGCAATCAATGCACGCCAATTCTCATTGGCCTTTTCTCAAAGACTCGAAGACGATTGGTCTCTCAGGCGAGATCCCATATGTAACCTCGAAGTGATTCGACTGAAAGGGTAACTATGATCTTTTTATTAAATAATCTTTTTACTTCATATGAAAGTTAGTCGGGAAAAGTTCATATTAAAATAATACTAATTAAAGTCTAAGGCATGCAATAAAATATAATTTGAATTTGATCTAAAAATAATTGGAGTTTTTTTTTCCAGTATGTTGGATCAAAAATATATATATATATATATGTGTGTGTGTGTGTGTGTGTGTGTGTATGCATTGTCTCTAAGCTGTGAACTGAAACTCACAATTTAAATTCAAAGAAAATGATAATATAATCTAAGAAAAACAGAGTTATTTGAATTACACATTTCTTTTTCATTTTCTTTTTCAAGTATAGTGTCTTAATAAAATTAATACATTTATTTTCTAGGCTTTTTTGTGAGACTTATCTGAACGACACTTTTATCAGTCTTAATGTGTAATTTGGTGTATGTTGAAGGTACATGGTAGGAATGAGTTTGATGGAAGGTGCTAGATAGAGAAAAGCGGTAGAAAGCTAGTGGAGGTATTTAAAGTCTCCTCACTGTGTTATACTTCCTCTAAAGTGCATAGTGTCAATGGCAGCTTTTCAGCAAGATGGATAACAACACTATGGTCAGGCTTTTATTGGCCTCCCGCGAGCTAAACACAAAAGATAGCAGCCATTGCATGGACAACCAGAAGGCACATGCATTTATCCATGGCTGCTGGTAAATGAAAGTGCTAGCTGTGTTTTTGGCTAACAAGACAGATGCTTTATGAACAGAAATGTGTTCTACAAACATACATAGAACAAACCAAACCATATAGTACTGACACACAAACCAGACAAAACAAACAATAAACCCAGAAAGCATCTTTAAACTGTCTGAAGAGTTCATTGTCCCCTATATAGTGTGCAATGTGTCATTTTCAATATAGAAAATAGTAAATGTGTGAACAAGTGACCATTTTCAGAAGCAGCTTTTGCAGTTTCTTTTAACAAAGCATTTGAATGGACAGATAGTATGAAGTGCAGAATTATTGATCTGGATTGGTTGATTTAGCTATATTGAACTTTGTAATCAATAAACTAATTATAAAATGAGTTAAATACAACCCAGTGCTGGGTAAAGTATGGACAAACCCAGCGATTGGGTTGTTTTGACCCGCTACCTAGAAGATTAGGTAAAACATTCAACTCAACCACTGGGTCAAAACAACCCAATTGCTGGGTTTGTCCATATTTCACCCAGCATTTTTAAAAGTGTATAAACAAATTAATGCTAAAAGCTACAAAACTTTTAGTTCTAGCTTGTGTACGTTTACATAATTTTGAACAATTTTGAATTTTGCTGCATACATGATGTCAAGACAAAAAAATTTAGACGCGAAATGATTAATAGATGCATGCACAATTATCCATGCTCTACATAAATTTAATGCATATTTCTTATTACAAAAACACAAACACCTTTCAATTTGAGTATCTGGACATTCATGATTAAATGCTTGTACAGCGATTTGTAAAAATAAAGACATTTTTGCGAATAAAACTGGTCTGTTCTACATTAATATATCATAAATTGCGCGTGCAAAAAGGAATCAGTGCATTTGTGAATCAGGAGACACGCGTTCATTTATTGGCGCTTTGTTCGAGGCAATCTTGTCTGGTTCATTTGGATTTTGAGACTACATTTTTGCATTTTTACAGCTTTTCACACTACACACACACAACTACCTACACACAAGGATCACTGCAATCCATTAACTTAATTTGAAAAAACTTGCAAATGTGCGTTTCTACACTGAATCAAATGGTGTTCAACTGGTGTCTGCAGAATTATGAACAGAAATGGAATGTTTTATTTTCTATTAAAATGTCATAATTTGCGCTTGCGATAGGGAATCTGCACTTGCATTTATTGATTTCTTGCTCGAGTCGATCCTGTTCGGTTCATTTGGATTTTGAGACTCACTTTCCGCGGTTTTTAGGGTTGACGAAACACACGCAAACGTTCACTGAACTACAAGACAGGCAGCTACCACTAGGTGGCAGTCAACAACGTCTCCAAGACGCTTCAAGAAAGCTACTCGCACAACTCAAAAAACTCTGCCCAAGTTCATTTCATAAAAAACAGATACTGGCCATACGTCTCTGGCAATGTAAAGCGTCTTCACACTGAACCCAATCATGTTCTTGCAACATGTTTAAAGACAAGCAGAAACTACACTGAAAGTTATAATTCCTCCTTTCTGATAATTAAACTATTAGTAATTTTCACCACATATTTTGCAAATGAACACATAGGATCGATATGATTAAGCAATGATTCATCTTCCAGCATCAGTATTGAAAGTATTGATAATGTTGGGATCAATCTGCCCATCTTTAAAAAAAAAAGGAATATTTTTTGTCACTTCTAAGAGAAAGCTCTCTGATAATGGGTTTGACTGGGCTAAAGTAGAGGCAGCTGTCCAGATTCCTGAGGGGCTGTATAATCATCCTATGATGTGTATAATTATATCTCAGATGTCAAAAAAACAGAAGTGGCCGAGAGGACACACACATTTAGTTTTTTATGAAGCATGATCTCTCTTGCGCTTTTATGTCGTCATTGTAGTGTACATTTCAAAGCTCAAAGTTTTTTGCCCATATAAAAACTAAACTGCAAAAACAGCTCTATGATGTCACACACAAGACTGTATCAGCATTACACAGAAATGACACCTATTGCGTGATCAGAAACTTGGCCGGCCCAGTCAGGGTGAGGTAGCAGAGTGAAAACTGAAGAGGTGAACAGAATAACGAATGATTTCATTAAAATGTGGCTTCTCAAAGTTTCTCTGCCTTGTGCCACTCCTGGCTAGATGAAGCTTGGCAGATGCTCCTAAAGAATACATGAACTAAACTCAACTCTTTCTCTATGGTGTGGAGAATATTCTGAAGGATTGTAAAGCAATACTCATTTATCTTTATTATTAATCAATCATTACTTATTTATCATAATAAATAGCAAATTACTACTAATTTATCATTTGAACACATTATTAGTCATTTAGCATTACTAATAAATTGTTATTGCTCATTTATCATTATGAATAAAGCATTAGTACTCGTTTGGGCATGTGGATCCAAATGCAAGCTTTTTATTCAAAATCGTGTTCAGAACAGGCAGGGTCAAAAACCATGGCAAACAGATATGTCGGAGGCAGAGCACAAGGAAGTCCAGTAGGCTAAAGGTCGATCGAGTGGCAAACAATGCCCAAAATGGGGCAAGACAGAGCAGTAAATCCAATAAGAAGGCGAAGGTCAGTACAAAGTGAAAGCACACAGGAAACAAGACAGAACAAGAACTTGAGTAAACGCTTTGTAGGAGATAAATACACAATACTCAGCGGTTAGGCTAATGCACACAAACTGCTTTTAAAGTGGAGACAAGAGGGTTAACGAGGGGGTGGAATACTGAAACAGTGGGGAACACACTTCATAATAAGAGTCCTTAGAGTACAATGCAGAAACACAGACTGGGGTAACACACATAACAGTCCGTGGTGAAGTGCCCTCTGGTGGAGCTCGTGGGCACTCTGGCCAGTGATCGTAAGTGTAGTAACTGATTACATGTAGTTTATGTAATCAGAAAGTAATTCTCAAGCAACTGGACCATTTATGAAACAAATACTTCTGCAAGTTACTGGTGATTGATAGCTGTGAAGCGCTATGTCATGATCACATCCAGTCAGTAATTGTTGAATCTGGAAGTCTTGGCTATAATATTTCAAATCTGGAAGGCTCTGGTTATGTCATCCCTGCTGTTTTCATGTTTACCGATGTTTATGTAATGCAGGGATTCACAATTTTTTTTTGTCATTGTAAGGTGGCCTTTTTCCACAGGCCTGCGTGTTTCGGCTTTTTCCAGCGCTGCTAAACACAAATGGACTCTCTCC
>JAUCMS010000031.1:16030922-16041696 GCA_032357445.1 Enteromius radiatus | reverse complement strand
TTCATGTGATTCCAGACAGACTGATGATGATCAGATCAGATCTCTGTGTGGAGCACTGGCTGTTATCAGACAATAATTTCACTGCATTGTTACAATTATTGACAAAAATAATGTTTGGAAATGGAAACTGATATTTCGCTACCGCAGAAGATGGAAATAACCCTTAAAACCACTTTTTGTTGCTGACAATACTTTTGCACAGTACTGTAACTGACTCGTAACCGACTTTTTTGTTTGTTTTTTATGTTTGTTAAAATACTAGTTGCCTAAGACTTTTGCACAGTACTGTATATATATATATATATATATATATAAGAGAGTGCATCTCTTACACACACATACACATTACTTTGACTCTATGCACAACTTTGTGTACATTGGATTGATTTAAGTAACTTTTTAATGTACTTGAATTGTGGGTAACACTTTATTCTGATAGTCCAATTTTACTAGCAGTAAATAACTTCACAACTACATGTCAACTAGCAGTCTACTGTCTACTTAATATCTTCTAACACTTTATTTTGATGAGTCCACAACACACTACATACTGACTATCAGAAACTTTGCAAGTATGTGTCAACTTATTCTACTTACCCTACCTTACTCTAAGAGTAAGTAGACATGCAGTTGTGAATATGTGGAAAGTGTGGATTTCATGCATTATATAGTATCTCCTTCTTCACATAGCCTGTCCCTTGAATCTCCTGTAGGGTCTATTGAAGTTTTGTTGAAACGACGACCCATGCACCTGCGAGCTGAATGCATGTATTTATCCGTTCACTAGGGACTGAGCCATACAGAAGCACTCTGCCATCTCTTTGAACCCGCTTCCCCTGGTGGCTTCCTAACTATACAGCACTCAATGCTTTGTAAGTGACTCCAGCCGTGGGGGCAGACTCAACAGAATAGAAAGTTAACCGGGGAGAAGAAATAGTAAAACAAACAATAAGGACCTAAATGTCTTTGATGCATGAGGAGCACACAGGGGGATCAAAGACCTTCAAAATGACCCATGGCTTTTGTCTTTTAGACACTTCATTGAGCTCATTTCTGTAAGTCCCTACCACATTCAGCACAGGGAGGCTCGCTCCTCCTGTGGGATACTAGATTGCCACCAATTCCTCCAAAAACAGCCACTGTCAAAAGCCACTCATAGGCCTTCCTCTCCCACACGGCTCCGGAGTTTCAAGTAAAAAGGAGAGGCATCTTTAGTAATCTTTAGATGTCAGTCTCCACACAAAGAAAGAGAGAGTCGTGGGGAGATTAATGGAGAGAAGATTTGCCCCAGTGCAGAACCGCAGTTCAGAGAAACACAAACTGAGAGTTATGAACACGTAGGGCAATATGACCAAAATTTTCATTACCATTTAGCAGTCAAGGCTGAATGACACTGTGGCTATTGTACAGATTTTTTACTGTAGATACACTCATTTGTCTGGATAAGTCAACGCTATGCTAACTACGCTACACCATTTTTTTTGTACTATTGCATCAGATGGAAACGCCAAATTTTTCATCCACTTTTTCACGCTAGCTTAAGGTGGTTTTTGACTTTTGTGAAAAAGGTTTAATCTGAATAATGGGAAATAGAAACACATTTGCTGAATAAATTCCTCCATGCATATCAAAAAAGTGATGTGGCTTTGCACTATGGGACAACATAACCAGTGGACAGATCTCATACAGCGTTTGAAATGTCATTATAGTCATTGTTAAAAGCCTTATTTCCTTATAATTGTCTCCCAGAGCTGTTTTACATGACTTTGTTCCAAAACAGCAGGCATCTGCCTCTGAAAGGTATCATTTAATGTGTTATGAAAATTATATTATATTCAGTGGCTTCTCCTACTTTTCTTAGTGATATGTAGTGCCACTTTATCAGAAAGTGATCATTCTGTTATCTATGGCTTGCTGGATGGAAACAGTTTTATATATATACTCAAATCCAACGTGCTGTTTCCAGTGTGCAAACCTCAAATTCTATTTGTCGGGAATCAAAATGTTGGATTTTTTTGAGATTGTGTGAGTTTGTTGTGTTTACAATGACTTTAAGGTCTGTCTGATTCTCAGTTGTATAATATGATACCGAGCTTTTCCTCTAAACATTTTTATATAATTTATTTTTATAATTCTTTCATTACCTTCCCTTTTTATTTGAAACTTGAAAAGCACAAAGCAAAAGATCAGATTATTCTGAAACACTTTATTTTGATGGTCTTTTTTGAAGATTCTGTTGACAATAAGTAAGTAACTCTCATCAGAGTATTAGTTTAGACTAGTTTATTGTGCTGTTCACCCAGACACATGTCAGCTTATTCTAACCCTATCCCAACTAGTACTCTACTAACACTCTAACGACAGATTACACTAGATGAGACACATTCAGTGTTTTTGTACGATAACCCATGTACACACACCTGTGGGACGGTTCAATTCTATATTATTTCTATGTTTATCAAGTTGCAGTGTTGCTTGACAGTTCTTGACAACTATAAGCCTTCACTCTAGGTTTTGCGCCCACAGATCTCCTACTAACTTGCTCTTACTTTCATTTGTTTGAGACATAATAATTTAACAATGTAATAAATATGTATTCTTTGTATAAAGATAAAAATAAATGTGTTGGTACGTTTGTTCTAATTTAGTAGAATACAGTATTTGAACGAGAATATGTAGACAACCATTAACTAAGAGGCCCCTTCATAGTTTGGCTGTATTTATATTTTATAAAAGACTAAGAAATGTTGATGCTTCTTTTTTTATCAACTTCCAAAAGTTTACTGACAATAAATATTTTTTTTTGGTAAAATGATATGCTTTGGCTGATGCGCATGAATAGATGATATGAAATCATAAACAGTACAGGAAATCACACGTTATTAAAGTATTGTTGGGTCAGTTAAGGAAAGTTGGGAAGCCTGGAGTGTTTGAGGGCTGGGGGCGGTTAGAGATGGGGTTTAAATATGTTGGGAACGAACGCACACAAATTGTCCAGCTTTCATTAGTGTGGTGAGTGAAGCCTCTGCAGAGCGCTTGATTCCCAAGACTCTCAGATAACAAGTGGCTTCTCACACTGGGGCTTTCTGTTTCCTCCAAATAAAACCAAAAAGAGAAAAAAAAAAGGAGCGAGATGGAGAGTGAGTTACCACAGAGGGGAAAAAAATGGGAGAGTGATTCCAGCAGCCAACTGTTATCTGCCTGACATTCAGTCAGTGTAGAGTTATTTTGGTTTATTTATCCCAAGAGCAATGAATGGCTGCCGACAAGATATTTCTGATAGATATGATAAGGCCTTCCATCCTCTAAACATGCCCTCTTAGCTTGAAGTTAACCTCATCTCTAAAAGCCATTAGTGACAGACATAAAGCCGAGGGGGAACGTGGAGGTCTTCTCTGAAACATTAATCTGCACACAAGTTATTCTAGACATCTCCAAAAGCAAACAGCAAATGAAAAAGCCCAGAGTGGAATTTCGGGAATATGCAAGACTGACACCTTTGTTTCAACCAGAAGATCCTTCATCTTAGTTTAATGAACCATGAACCGTTGCAAACAACCCTTGACTTACAGTCCAGACACAGAAGCAAAACATGTGTTCCTGTCAGATGCACTTTTGATAGCATCGCCCACAAATATATATATGGATGCTTTTCTGTATTTATTTCCAGAGCATACTCTTAACGTCTAATCCATCCACGGTTAAAAGATGTTGCTTTAAAGCCAACATGTAAGAGCACTGACAAACTATTTCATTTGTCCAAAACGAGCGCAAGGATATTTCATATTTTTCAACATTATCCACAAAAGGTGAAAGAGAACCAGAAACATGTACAGTATATCAGTATCATGGAGATACTATTATGGTTCATATTAAAACTAGAATTAGTTTTCATTTTTGTTTTCATTTTAGTTTTAGTAATTTTGTGTAATATGTTTTTGTCTTTTCATTTTTGTTAATGTCCATGTTTTCATTAATTATTCTTTCATTTTTAGTTAATTTAGTACATTGTTTATATATATATATATATATATATATATAGTTTTATTGCAGTTACAGTTTATTTAATTAAGTAACAAAGACTTGTTTTATGTTTTTGGATTTAGTTAACTATTATAACTCTGTTAATCCTTGCATAATGTTGTGGGGTCAGACTCATTTAAATATTTTAGTTGTTGGAAAGGTTAACCTATGTCTTTTTTTTCTCATGTAGAGTCATAAAAACGCCTGTGAAGTGTTGACATTAATATGTTGTGGAATGTGAATGCGTACAATATTTCTATTCTGTGATGTCTATGGCTAATTTGACCAGACGACTTTTTGATGTATATTCAGTTTCTCAACTACCCTCTGTTGGAATTTGCATTTATTCAGTGCAGAGTTATGCATGCTTTGCATTAAAGGGCATCTTTGTTGTTTATGCATGTCCAGTTGGCTGGAAATCAAACCCATGATTTTGAGCTGTTTGAGCTTCAGTAAGGTGCTTTGCCACACTTATTCAGTTTTTATTTTCCAGTCACAATACTGTCTATTATATTAATATATTAAAAATTGTGTATTCTCTATTGATTTATTTGTATGTTTGTTTGAACTATTTGTTTAGTTTGTTTTAAACTGATATTTTTAATTCACCCATACTATTGTTGGTTTGTACTAAATCAGTTTGACCTCCTCCTCAAATATAGTACCCAGATTGCAAGTAAATGGGATTAAGTTTGATTTCAAACCGACTTTTAATATCTATTCCTGTGTAGATGCCATATGGCAAGAATGTGAAAATATTACGTTTCACCTCATATTTGCCAGCTGGTTCTTTACAGGTCAGTTGGCCATCAATGGGTAAAGTGGAGAAGGGCGGTTCAGTGACTGACATACATCGCCCATTCTCTACTGATCAATACTCTGTAGTAAAAGTTTGAATATTTCCATGCCTGACCATCTGGTCATCCAGTGATGAGAAGCAGAGATGATGGCTGGTATACAGCACTGGCAGTGCTCGAGTTTCTGATATCTTGTGGGACCCTTTGATGTGCATTGCCCCCACTCCTGGCTTCCTTCTCTCAGGAAATTGCATTCTGTCTGTTTCCACAGCAGATAAATGATCTAGGAAGGGGGCTGCACACTGTCACCGGCCAGTCCTGTATAACGCCATGGCCTGTATCATGTTAGCTGTGTGTGGCTTCATCTGATGCTGCTGACTGGTTAATGTTCACATGCATTCCATGCATACGCAATTTCTTACAAAATACTTACATTTACATTCAGTCATTTAGCAGACACTTTATCCACAGTGTCTGACTTACAAATGAGGACAATGGAAAATATCAAAATCAACAAAAGAGCTTTTATGACAAGCTTTAGTTAGCTTAAAGCAGTGCAGGTCACATTTTTTTTCAGGCTCGTTGGAAATACTCATACAAATAAAGCTGTTTGCGTGAAGACAAGATTCAAAAGTATCAGTTTTCAAATGCCTCTAGTGTTCATTTCAACTGAAACTGCAGTGATTCGTATGTATAGGTACGTTTTTTCGGAAATGTATGAAGATGCATGTATTTCCAATGAGCCTACGTTGAAGACAAATTTTTACCAGTATATAATCCTAGTTTTCACCTTCTACTTCTGGCTCCATGTCCTCACTAGGTTGAGTATAGACTACTAGGATACCACTCATCTTACTTATATATGTCAACAAATATCAATCAGCAGTAATGAGTAGCCATTAACTCATTAAAACCACAAAAGCAATTACGTAAAAGTGGCATCTTGCATACAGTAATGTTTAATATGAAAATGTGTTCTATAAAAGTGGTACATGGGACCTTAGAAACCATAGTTTTCTTAGAAATCTTAGTTACTTAGTGGCGCTACAAGAATCCTTTTTTTTTTTTTTTGCGCAAAGAAAACAAAAATAACATAATTTACGCTACCATTCTTCTCCCCTTCCATCATTTTTCTTCCATACATCACAATGCAATGTATACGCAAGCTTTAACGTATTTGATGTAATCAGCCTTGTTTACCTCCAGGGAAAAGCATGAACGTAGAGGAAAGCATATACGCGTGCATTGTGATACTTTCTAAAATGGCGGGAGACGTAAGTCAGGGGCAGAAAATTGGTCAATTCTATTATTTTTGTTTTATTTTTTATTTTTATTATTCTGCAGTGATGTGTAGCCTTCAGAGAAGTGGGATTTGAAATATAAACAACCAGTTTAGGCTGTATAGAGTTGATTCTTTATTTTGTTAAAGAACATCTTTGTTGACCCTGGACAACACTGTGATTAACCAATCAGATTTGAAGAATCAGTTTATAGTTTTGTGAGGTTTAGGCTTAGTGTTTGGTGCTTGTGCATCAGTGTACACAATTCATCATTTCCTCTGATTGGGGATTAGGTTGCTGATGGTTAAGGTTAGGTTCAGGTGTAGGGATTTAGTCAAGACTAAATGTTTGGATTAAAATGTTGTCCTCGGGTCAACAAAACATGCTGAGCTAGGAACATGATTAGATGTCAGAGTAGCAGCTCTCAAGAACAAACTAGGAACAAGTCACTAAAACTAGTTGCCAACAACCTCAGTAATGTGCTAGTTATCTACAGTATATGAGCCTAATCCGATTGTAATTAGGCTTTAAAATTCATGAACAAAATGTTCAAGTGATAGCACTCACCCAAAAGTAATCTACTTACCCTTATGTTGATCCAAACCTGCATGATTTACTTAGAAACACAATATATTTTGAAGAATGTTGGAAACCAAACAGTTTGGTGACCATTGACTTACACATACATATTTTTTATGTATTTCTTTTAGAAGCCAATGGTCACCAAAACTGCCTGGTTACAAACTTCATACAGGTTTGGGACTACTCGAGGGTGAGTAAATGATGACAGAATTTTCATTTTTGGGTCAACTATTCCTTTAAGCTGGTCTTCAGCTGGTCATATGCTAGTCTTAAACGGGTCCGACCCGTTAAACCACCAAAGGACCACCTTAAACCAACTCAAACCAGCATCCCAAATTCAAAACATAGAGCATATGCTGTTTTTTTCAACAAGGTTGTTATTATTAACCACCATCCTGGTCTGATCTGATCCTATAAAGAGCATTTTTGTTTTCAGACGGCTTACCATGCCATGCAGTCATTAACTACATTCCACTGACTATATTAATTCCTCATCTTCGCTTTCTGGCAGCACCTCCTCAGAGTCATAATGCAACAGGTCAAAGGTCTTCCCAACAAAAAATAGCAGCCTCGGCTGTTGTCATCAACATGAGCATGCACTGCCCACATTACGGCTCTGGAAAATGTTGCGTCTGCATTCTGAATCATTCTCTTTGATGACAGACAAGAGCAAGGCTCCGTCCCGTTCCAGACGACTCCCTGCGCCTCTGACCGGTGGGCCGTGAAGGTTCTCATTTCATTCAAGCGCCGTGTCACCCTCCATTCACAACATCATAGAAAACACACACTTGAGTGTTTCAGAGCAGGAAGTTCCCTGCGGGGAGAAAGTTTGGTTTCAGGTCAGTGTGCTTTAGTCGGAGAGGAGGTGCGCCGGGGGAGAAGGCAGCTGGTCGGAAAAGGAAAAGCCAGTGGGCCTTTGGGATTTTGAAGGTGGGGGTGGACGATAGTGCCGTTGGGTCCTCAGAGGAAACATTAGCAAAGCGTGGAGGAAAAGCTGCCAAATTAACTTCTCACCCTTTCAATCACACCCCAGAGGATTCCTGTCCCACTTCACCTCTGCCAGTCTGGCTCATTTTTTCAGCCTCTCCTCCCATTCCAAGCTAAGACATCGAACGACCCCTGAACGCCTTCGCAACCCAGAACACTCAGTAACGCTAGCACACCAACAAGCCAATGAGGTCGTATGGCCTCTTTCTGCCCTCAACTTGTTATTTTTCCTGCTTACGAGCAGAACTTAGTACAGCTCCCCCTCATGTGCCTTTTGAAGGAGAGGAATAAATGTCTCATTTGTATCAGTGACACTTGTTCTAAATGGTTCTGTTTAGGCAGATTTAAAGGTGCTGTTGGGTTATTGAGAGCCACAAGACTTATTTTGCATATGGTATTTTTATTCTTGGCCCTTAAAAACATTTGCTAAAATGAAAAGCAGATGCCGACCATATTGGACCCTTTGTTAATAAAAATACTTTCAGTGGTACTAATTTATTAGGGTCTTTCAGCATCTGGAAATCTTTATAATTAATGCATTGACCCCAAGACTAAACTTCCACCTGTCAAACTGAGAAGATGACCAGAGATGGTCCTAGGAAGTATGGGATCCTCCACTTTTTTAGTTTTGTTTTAGAGTGAGGAACCTGCGCCTACAGAAACATCTGCGCAACGTGAATGTCATCCAAAAATGTATAAACTATAGTTCATTAAAACATTGGTTAATTGATGGTGCTTTCAAAGGCAAGCATCCCCACAGAGTGCTGCAGGGATGGCAGACAGGCAGGCCTTTTTGGTAGTTTTTAAGCTTTAAGTTACGCAATCGGTGGGTGTGTTCTGAAACTCCACCTTCTTTGATGCAGGATTGTTTCTCATTCAGCCAAGGTCAGGCAGAAAAAACAACATGTCCATGTCACTATATATATAGCTGAGCTGCTACAGATACAGTATATATCCACACCTGTACGATCACTTGCAGAGAGACTTTAAATGTTCAACAAAAGCAATTAATTCCTACAAAGAAATGACAATGAAGCTTGTGGCAATGACCTAGAATTCTGTAAAAAATGACGTTGAGAAACATCAGATGCAAATTTCCAAAAGCAAAGCCACGAAAAGAATGAAAGAAAAGGTAGCAAATAAATATTACACCATACTGCTGCTGCTGCTGCTGTCGTTTTTCTTCTTTCAAAGCGAATTTAAAAGGTATACAATCAATAAACCTTTGTTTTTATCAACCTCTAGGCTATGTGCGAGCGTCGCATCATGTTTACAAATAATATATAAATAATATATAATCTACACCCTGCCTCCAGGAGCGAAGAGGGTGTCCGAATGTTCACTATACCGTCTCTAAGCCGTTTCCAACTTCTTTTTGCCCTCAAACTATGAATTGAATTGTGGAATTTAGGTACTTACCCTGATGTTGTATGAATCATTTTTTTTCCACACAAAATAAGATTTTTTTTTATAAGAAAAAAACTAGCCACTGACTTATTTTTTTTCCTCTATATTAACAATGAAAAAAAAAAAAAAAACAACAGTTCAGAGTCCATGGGAGTTTTGAAGGTGGCAGGAGCCAGGGAGGAGCCTGGAGCAGGAGGAGTCAGTTGATGGCCCAGAGACCAGCCATAATAAGGCCCCAGGGCAGAGTCGACGGAGGGAGGAGCCATGGTGGAGGAAGGGCTGACGACTCAAGGGGGGTGACTGACAGGGAAGACGCTGACACTGAGGATCCGGAGGACCGCAGCGGAGCCGGAGAGGCTGAGAACAACGGCGGAGCCGGAGGGAAGGAGGAGCCTGACAGAGCCAGAGGGACGGAGTGACGAGGCGAAGCCAGGGGAGTGGAGTCCAGAGGTGGCAGATGGTCGACAACTGACCAAGGCACAGCCGGAGGGATGAGGGAGCAAGGTGGAGCTGGTGGGCCGATGGACCACGTGGAGATTAGAGAACTAGGAGCCAAGGTGGAGCTGATGGGTCAACGGGCCGAGGTGTAGTCCAGGGCTCAACAGTTGGAGGCGGAGATAGGGGATCCTCATGTCTGAGCGGAGCTGGAGACTGGATGCCCCAAGGTGGATCAGTGCACCCTCATGGTGCTGACTTAGGGTGAGCCAAGGGGCTGACAGGAACCAGTGGAGATGGGGCGAAGGAACTGACTGGCATGAGAGGAGGTGGGAGAGGGAGGCTGGGAGGGAACACAGGAGCTGTACGGAAACAGCAGAGATTCATGGGAGCTGGGTACAACAACCTCAACAAATCAGTCTGTCAGATCCTCCTCAAATACATCCAAAAGTTCCTTATAATAGTGTCCAGAGTCCAACTTAAGCTCACCCTCAGCGGTGGGAATGTGGGCAGGGCTTTCCTCCAAGCCCTCGTTCTCCACCAATACTCCCTCGGGAACAGACAAGGGGGAGGAAATGCAATTTTTGGTCCGTTCTTCTGTCAAGGGTGTGTGTATAATCCAAACACGGAGAGAGTCGTAGAAATAGATTTAACACATTTAATATTAACAAGGATCAAGGAGGCAGTTTATACACATAATACATAGACGAGAATGGACGAGAACTGAAGGACAGAAAGCAACTTATAAAAGGGAAAAATCAATAACAGTTAACTACTGTAGACACACCTGAACAGAATCACTAATTAAACAGAACTAGGTCACAGGAAAAACACAGAGCACATGGGGAATCACAACATAGAACATCTAAACACGTCACTATATATATATATATAAATAGGGGTGGAGCCAAACCCAAATACGTTATTTGGAAATAACGTTTTTTACGAATACTTATTTTATAAAAAAAAACTTAAAAAATATTTGTATTTGGGAACAAGAAAACTTTATATCAAAAAGCTGCGTTTCCTCATGAGACCGCAGTGCATTAACTACATCACTATTTTTGCTGAATAGATTATTGTACCTTAACTGAGTTCCGGAGGCAGTTTATAACTTTTGGGAAGTGGAGTTTGATCGGGAGATTATACCATTACGCTGCATTATTGACGTCTGCAGTAGTGATAGGAAGTTCGGATCATTTTACCGACTCGGACCTTTGAGTCTCATTCAGCAAAATGAACGAATCTTTTTTCGAGTCATCT
>JAUCMS010000031.1:15991884-16003602 GCA_032357445.1 Enteromius radiatus | reverse complement strand
GGACATCAACTTTACACCATTATACAAGCTGTACACTGATTACTTTACAGTCTATCAGAGTTTCATATCTTTAGCGTCGTCCCTTGAAAAGATATAATAAAATATCTACCAAAATGTGAGGGGTGCACTCACTTTTGTAAGATACTGTATATATATGAATTTGGTTATTTTATGGAAATAGATTTGGAGAATATTTTGCATCACATCCTCTGCATTGAATGGGTGACAAACAGCTGATAATGATATGTGTGTGTGTGTGTGATAAATTTCTGATTTCCGATCATATGATTGGATCTGGAAATCCTTAATAATAACTCTACCTCCAGTGAAAAAGTGGTCTGGTCTGGTCTGAAGAGAAATATGCACAGATCATGCACCATTTAGAGACCAAAACAAGACTGAAATAGTTATATATTTTTTAGTATCTTTTAAAAACATCCCAATACCAATAATCTATCTTTTATTTTACAAATTCAAAACATCATATTTTACAGTGTGCAGAAATGATACACTTCACTTCTATGCAAGTAATACTTACCTAAAGATACCTACAGTACATCATTAAACTATCCTTTCAAATGAAGGAAACTATGGCAGTGAAGTCGATACTCCAACCAAGCCAAAAACAAAGAAGAAGAAGGGAGGTGATGGCGATGATGAGGAGTCTGAACTCATTCATGGCTCCAGTGATGAGGAGGTGGATGATGGTGGAGATATGACATCGGTTTCCACCACTCCTCCAATGAAGCCAGTCATCACTGACAGGTTCAGCTACTCAACATGACCCTAAACCCATTTATTCATTTTACAGTTTCTGGTGCAAAATCATGTGAAATGTCTGGATGTTCTGCAGAAACTATTTCCACCTCCCGTACTTTGAGAGGAAGCCCTGCATCTATATCAAGAGCTGGTGGCAAGACCAAAGAAGACGACTTTATAATGCTAACATCATGGACAGAATTGCAGATAAACTGGTAATAAATCATATCAGTTAGTTTCTGAAACACGTATTTATTGCAGTCAAAAAAATACTTTCTTTTCACTAGTGAGAAAGAGGTCAAATTATGGAAGCAATTTAGCCCAAAATGGGTTTTGCCTGTAGTGTCTCACCTTAAATCTTATTTTTCATCATAATTTCCAGTTAATCTGTGAAAATACATCTATACATTGACATTGCAGCCTTTGTTCTCTGTCATTTTAAAGGAAGAGGGGTTGAACGATGTGCAGGAGATCATTAAAACAGAGAAAGCCTATCCTGAGCGCAGACTCAGAGGAGTCCTGGAGGAGCTCAGCAATGGCTGCAGGTTTGTATATATCTTGACCAAGTTATGAGTGGTTACCTCGAATTTACTCGAGGTGCAGTAAGCGTTTTCAAAGAACCTCCTGACTTGATGTGTTGTATATATTCAACCATCTATTACAGAGGAAAGATAAAATAACAGTGAATCTCTTTCAGCACCTTTGTGACTTTGGCAAACAATGATCAGAATCAGTCCGGGAAGACTAAACTGGACCGGGAGAGGCTGAAATTATGCATGCAGGAGTTGGTAAATGCAGCTGTTACTAATACATGTTAATAGTAACTAATATTAAAATCTGATTCTAGTGGCATGTTTTAATGTCTGTTGCTAAAGCTTGTAATTTGTTTTATTTCTCAGGAAAACATGGGCCAGCAGGCAAAGCATATGCGATCCCAAGTAAAGAAAAGCAATGTGAAAGACAAAATAAAACTGGCACAAAACTTCCTCCACAAGCTGAGATTCTTTTCTGATGAGGTAGTGCGCAAAAGCTAAAATAAATATTTGCCAGGATACGAGGCCATGTAGATAATTTTGTATCACTGTAAAAATGTTCATGTAAATTCTTTTGATTTTTATCATAGCCTCAGCATAGTGTCCCAGATATTTACATATGGATGATAAGCAACAACAAGCGCATTGCATACGCCCGCGTTCCCTCCAAAGACATCCTCTTCTCTTCTGTGGAAGAAGAAACTGGAAAGGACTGTGGCAAAGTCCAGACCATCTTTTTCAAGGTTGGGATGAATAAACTCTAATTCTGAAAATGTCTTAAAAACACTTTGTCTTGAAAGGGGCCAAATGTATTGTGTAAGACGCCACAACAGCTTGTGATGAATTTATCAGTGTGGGGAATCAAGTATATTTTGCCAAAGGATCCCTGATCTCTTCAGTCTGTTCTGAACAGTTTCTGTAGTACACTTTAGCCCAAATTGCTTTAAGAAACTGTAATTAAAGGATGAAGCAGAATGTCTTGGTCACGCATGTAAACCTTGTTCCCAGAAGTGAACGGATATGTTACATCATCTGACAGGGTCTATTTGGAAAGACCACTGAACTGAAGTATCCACTGCCATCTCATGTTGTAACCTACGCAATGCCTCGTTGTGAGCCATTTATAACCAGCTGTAAAACTCTGGAGAAGCATGCCTGTGTAAAGAGGGACGCTACAGAGACCAATTGTTACAGTTGGAAGAGTAACTTGCACAGATTGTAAAGGAGTAAATACTGTCAAAGGAAAGTCACAGTCATAGGGGAAACTGTAGCATGGATTAATATAAGGAAATGAATACACACTGCTTCAGGGCATATGTCTACCTAATAGGGTGGGCTCTGGCCAGAGTGATAGTGGCTATCACTGCCTGTGACAGTCCCTGCATCCCATTCAGGAGCCACAAGTGGAGGTTCCAAAGGTCTGGATGTGGGTGCCAATTTGTGCCCTGACCCTGAGAAAGAAGGTCCTTCGTCAGAGGAATTTGCCAGAGTGGGGCTGTTGCGAGAAGCATCATGTCCAAGAACCTGGTCTAGGTGGACCAGCAGAGCATCAAGGCTTGCTCCATATAATTCCTGATCTTGAACAGTGTTTGTGCAGGGAGGCTCACTGGGAGAATCAACAGTCAAAACCAATGCAAGGCCAACAGTACTGCCAGCAACTGATATCTCACTGCAGTCAAGGTCCTTTCCAGGAGCACCCTAGCCCATTCTGGAGGCATCTATTATGGCAACGCTTGCCGCTAAGGTCACTCCTGCCTGCAGTCTGACCAGGGACTGAAAACCTGGTGACAACTCTGCGTGATGGCCATGTAGAGTGGTGACCATGGCCATCTTGGGACTCAGCTTTGTAGCCAGTGCTGAATTGGTCTCATATGCATCAGTCTGTGGTGGTATCATAGTTGTGGATGCAATATGACCCAGGAGCCTGTGAAACTGTTTCAGTGGAACTGTTTTCCCCTTGAATTCATTTAGGCAGTTCAGCACTGACAGGGCATGGTGGTTCATGAGACAGACATGCTGTCTTGTTTACCAAAGTCCAACTTCATACTTCAGAAAAGAGATGTTCTGAACGGGGGAGAGTTTGCTACTGACCCAATGCCCAAACTGGCAGAGAACTAGGTCACTGTGCTTGTAGAACAGATTACAAGAGTGAGCTAGAATAAGCCAGTCATCAAGAGTTGTGGATTTCGATGTCCACTTTTTTTTTTTCTGATCAAGGAAAAGGCACTCTATGTGACTTTGGTGAAGAGAACGAAAGGGAGAATGGGACAACCCAAGGGGGTTACGGCTGACCCTCGAATGCAAACTGAAGAAACTGTCTCAAGGCAAGATTGAGAAGTGGATGTATATATCCTGCAAACCAATCTTGGGACTGAGCATATGAAAATACACTTCTGTGTCAACAGCTGCATCTTGAACAGGACTTGTGCAGAACTCAGATTCTATCGCCTTCATTGTGTTACAATGAGTGCGGTAAGTAGGGAGGCAATGCATCCCGGATTAGTGTGGAGTAGCACTGACCAAGCTCTCTGGATCTTGCAAAGGGTTGGTTAGAGATGCTCAAGAATCAGTGCATCGTTATGGTGTAAACTTTTGGCCTGTGGCGAAAGGAAAGGATGAGGGTGAGAGTGATTAAGCATTGCCTTGCTCACTGCCAGACTGCGACAAATCAGAAACTGAGGAAAGTGATCTTTCATTGATTATTTAAGAAACAAAGACAACAAAACGTTGTCCGCCCAGCCCTCGTCAGGGTAAGGAGTGGTGTTGTCACCACCTCCTGCGAAAGAGCATTCCCCTCTATCTTGTGTTAGGATTGCTTCACTCTCTGCTGGGAGGGCTTTCTGGTTAACAGCCTTAATCATCCAGCCATGAATGCTCCAGACTTCCACTTAAAGGGTTAGTTCCGCCATTTAAGACATGAAGTTGTATGCGATCCTTACCAGCACTATAGTGTATACACACTGGCCCACTCTGTGGTCACCTCCCTGGTCAGAGTTCCTGTCCGCTGGAAGTTTTTTCAAGAATGTAGTCCCGGTTCGTTTTCCATGATATCCATGAGGACTGGCCTGGTGGAAGTGCTCTTACCGCAAACCTCAGATCACCCTGAGTGATAACTGACATGGCTCTGTGTGATGCAGAGTGTCACAAGCAGTCCACAAGCAGTGGGCAATGATCTGGAAGGAGTGCCCTTTGGTGGCTATCATGGGCACTTCAGCAGATGGCTGTGAGAGATCAGCCTTGGGTAGCAGCAAAGAGGGGTTCCCCCAACACAAAAAGCTTACAAGGTGAATGAATGAGTGACTGCTGTAGAGATGCAGCCACTATGCTCTGAAGAAAAGATTTCAATGTGTGTATGCACCCCATCGTCTTATATACCTGTGGGTCTTTTTTGAATGTCTACTTCATATACTTTAGCAACAAGTACTAATTTACTTTCTTTTACTATTTGTCATCTCTTTTTAGCTCCCTGGTAAGAAAAGCTTTGGACCTGCAGGCTGGACCGTTCAGGCTAAAACTGAGCTGTATCTGTGGCTTGGCTTGAACAGGCAGCGGAAGGACTACTTGAATGGCCTACCGAATGGGTTTGAGGAGAACAAGGCCATAAAAGGGCCTGGAATACAGTCCACACCCCCCATTAGCCTGATGTACACCAGTAAGATACCAAAGAACTTTTATAAGTGATCTCCCATTGCCTGTGTAATAGGTGATAATAACTCTTGTATTGTATGCTAACAGTGAAGCAGATCTTCCAGCTGAGGGTTCACATGTATCAGGCTCGCAGTCTGTTTGCAGCCGACAGCACAGGCCTGTCAGACCCTTTTGCCAGGGTATTTTTTTCCACACACAGCCAGGTCACAGAGGTGAGATAAAAGCTTACTATTGACATTTGACCTTTGTGAGCGAAATTGAGTGTTCTAATGAAAGTAAATTAATTGAATATTTATAGTTGGCATTTCTAATATAATTTCAAATTACAAATATCATCACATTTGAAATATATTTTATATATACTGTATACTGTGCAAAAGTCTTAGGCCACCAGTATCTTACTGGTGTACATCACTATGAGTATATATATATATATACTCATAATATTATACAACATTGAACATACAATAGCAATTGAGGGGCTTGAACTAAAATATTTACTATTTGGTGTTGCTTAACTACTTGAGCAGTGGAGCACCGAACTGTCTGAGATGTGATGTAGTACATCTAAGTACATCAATTCTGATTATTTTTTTCTCTCAGGTCCTGAATGAGACGTTGTGTCCTACATGGGATCAGCTGATGGTGTTTGATAATGTGGAGCTCTATGGTGAGGCTGGTGAACTGAGAGATGATCCACCTATAATCGTCATCGAGATCTATGATCAGGACACTGTTGTGAGTGCTGATGCCCTCCAAAATAATTAATTTCAGTTTGCCCTTTTCTGATTTCATCTCCTTAAATGCGATTCATTTCCACTCTCATTTTACTTCTCAAGGGAAAAGCTGATTTTATGGGAAGAACATTCGCTAAACCTATAACCAAGATGTCAGACGAGCATTATGGGCCACCACGCTTCCCTCCTCAACTAGAGTATTACCAGATCTACCGAGGAAACGGCACCGCTGGAGAAATGCTGGCGGCCTTTGAACTACTGCAGGTGCATCTGACAGGAACCAGAAACTGTTTAGATCCTAATCTGTGTGTATGTGAAAACCATACTGATGTATTGTGGAAATCTTTCAGATCGGACCAGGCGGAAAGGCTGACCTACCCCCAATAGACGGACCTACTGATATTGATCGTGGTCCAATCCTGCCTGTTCCTATTGGCATAAGACCTGTCTTGAGTAAATACCGAATTGAGGTGAGTTGCTCTGAGTAAAATAGCTAAAGGTTGACTTAGAATCTGACCTACAATCTTAAATATCATCCATCTTTGCTGCCAGCAATGGTTTCATGAAGGAATAGTTCACCCAAAAATAAAGATTCTCTCCATTGAAAAAAAAAAATACTATGGAAGTCAATGATTGGGTAAACTTTTCCATGGCAAAAAGGCTTCAGACACCCAAAAAATAATTGTTACAAGACCTGCTGAAAAAAACAAAAAAGTAAATCCCAAATTGTTATATGTACAAAATTAACAGCGCCCCAAAGTTTGATTAAGAAAACATTCATGCAGGTTCTCTTCTGGGGCCTGAGGGACCTGAAGCGAGTGAATCTGGCCCAGGTTGACCGTCCTCGTGTGGACATCGAGTGTGCAGGGAAAGGTGTTCAGTCAGCGCTGATTCAGAACTACAAGAAAAACCCCAACTTCAGCACTCTGGTCAAGTGGTTTGAAGTGGTGAGTTTTTGTTTATAACTCAAGGCATTTTCATAATGGTGTTGACTGCACTGCAGATATTTGTCAGTGTTCATGATTTCTCACCAGGACCTGCCTGAAAACGAGCTCCTCCACCCTCCTCTGAACATCCGAGTGGTGGACTGCCGGGCTTTTGGTCGTTACACACTAGTTGGCTCTCATGCGGTTACATCTCTACGCAAATTCATTTACAGGCCATCAGACAAGAGTGTCAATAACTGGTCTGCCATGGGTGTGTATGCAGAGATGGAAGCTGTTCAATGTGTGTCTTTAGCTGATCAGCTTTAACTGGTAGTTTTATAGAATCTGAGATCTAATATAATTTCCATAATAACAATAATATTACTATTTTTTTAATAATGGAATAAATTTTTTTTTACCTAGTTAATAACTTGTGCAATCCACAGCAACCCATAATTTGGACTGCAGAGGTTTTTGTAATGTATTCTCTCACTTTGATCATGTAATGTATTGTTACCATTTTTTCTTTGTGAATATCTGTTAAAGTGTAATTTATTTCTGTGATGTGCAGCTGAATTATCAGCATTTTTATTTAAAGGAACCGTATGTAGAATTGACATCTTGTGGTTTAACTAGGTATTGCAGTCCAAATTCAAAATACCGGAGAGGGGTTTTTCACCAGGCCCCTCCTTTTCAGACTTGACGCACACTCAGGTTGCCATGATTAACAACACCAACAGGAACGAACGCACAATGAATTAAATGAAATGCACTGTATTTTCTGCCAAGCAGGCAACCTGGATGATGAAACACTACTGACTTCATGATTGGGAGATAGATGGAGGGTGGCGCTTCAGGCCAAAACAAAACCTGACAACGTAAACATCAGTTGAGGGCTGCAACTGCGCTTTTTAAATGAGAATATCCAGGCTGTGCTACTGCTGTCAGTGATACGAGTACTTGAAATTAACATGTTTTCTTAATGTCTGTTGAACATAACAGAGACATTTTATGATTATTACAATACATTTCTTACATGCGGTTCCTTTAAGTAATACTTTTGTTCATTAAGGATGCATTAAATAAATCAAAAATGACAAACAAACAAACACATTTATAGTGTTACAAAAGGTTTCCGTTTCAAATAAATGTTGTTCTTTTCGACTTTTTTATTTATCAAGGAATCCTCAAAAAATAAAATGTATGACGGTTTCCATAAAAATATGAATCAGCATTAACTGTTTATGTTGAAACCCATTAAAAGTTGTAAATAATTTCTTTATTGTCATGTTTTCCTCTGCAGAGGAGGTTGTGATCCACACAGAGCCAGAACCACCTGTGAAGAAGATTGAGACTGTGGTCAAACTCGACTCAGTAAGAAACGCTACAAAAAAAACCTTGAAATATGAACTATATCAGAATTGACAGAAGTTTTTGAACTTCATTTGACTGAATCTGTTTCAGGCGTCTGATGCGGTGGTTAAAGTTGACATGGTATGTGCCTTTACACACTTATGTTCAGTGCCTGTAACATTTATCACGTTGGCATTCATAAATTCATTAGTCTTATGTGTGAAAATGAACACAGCCAGATGATGAGAAAGGTGGGAAAGGGAAGAAGAAGCGTAAGAAGGGTGAGGAGGTGGAAGAGGAGGAGCTGGATGAAAGCATGCTGGACTGGTGGTCCAAATACTTTTCCTCAATTGAAACAATGAAGGAGGTAAGATCCTTGAAAATACATCATTCAGTTTTTTTGAACCAAGATTTTATTACACTATTTATGATCTATTTAGATCATTAAAGCGCAAGAGGCAGAAGCTGAAGAGAAGGAGGATTTTGACTCTGGAGATGGTACGTCAACAATATGTCTGACAAAATTTAGTGTAACGTTTAACTCTCTTAAAATATGCAAATGATTAATCAATAATAAAAATAGATGCCCAAGTGCATTTGTAATATGATACGACTTGCCTTTTCAGGGACTTTGTATAAGCGAACACACTGATATTAGCATACGAGATATAATTAAATGCATAAGTCGTTATGTAAAACAGTTGTAAAAAATGTAAATCTTTCTTTTTGTTTTATTTAGTACTACCCAAACAAATATATTTGACAGATGTTTGCATATAAGCCTCAAATTCCCAAATAATTGAAAGTACATTACTAATCCAGAAGTATGTATACCCTTGATTCTTTGCCCTGCTTATCAAATGCCTCTGATATGACAGGGACCAGGAAGAAGAGAGGAAAGGGAAATAAGAACAAAGCAATGCCTGGCGAGGGAGTACCAGAGAAGAAGAAGCATAAAATCGAAGAGCTGAAGGTACAGTTAGGAATTTAAAGGAATAGTTGACCCAAAAATAAACATCAGCTGAAAGTTTGTTTAAACAAGAAACCAGAGTGTGTTTCTTCATCAGGTTTGGAGAAATGTGTCTCTGCATCAGTGTCTCAGTAATGGATGTGAATGGGTGCCGTCAGAATCTGATAAAAAGTAATCCACAGCACTCCAGTCCATCAGTAAACATCTGGAGAAGACAGAAGAAACAAATCTATCATTAAGATGTTTTTAACTAACATATAAGTCTATAATCCATAATAGCCCTTACTCTATACAGATTTCCCTCCTGATTCAAACCAGAAAACCTTTCCACTGGAGGAAGCTTTAATACGGATTATGGACTCGTATTGTAGCTGGAAACAATGGTTTGAAGTTAAAAATATCTTGATGTTTTTATTACAACCACGCAGCTTTAGTCTTCTCCAGATGTTAACTGCTGGACTGGAGTGGTGTGGGTTATTGAGATGTCTTTATCAAACTCTCATTCTGACGGCACACATTCACATCCATTACGCTGATGCAGAGACACATTTCTCCAGATCTGATGAAGAAACAAGGCGTGGCAGTTCAGAAACTTTGGCCACAACAGTTCAGTTCTGATTGTGTGATTGGGGTGGATGGACTCTCGAGTGAAGTGGAAAGATGGCCGCTTGTTGAACTGTTGCGTCGCAGGGTTTGAGGTCAAGTTCAGCTGCACTGAAGACAAATCACAGCCACTTCTCCACCTGTCCACACTACTCTCCTTCGTGTCTGCAAACGCGCTTGAATAAGAGTGATGCAATTTCTGCACAGATTTCAAAAATAAGTTAAACCGATGTCCAAAGTGGTGTTGTTTTTTTTATTATTATTTTTCCCTACTTTCAAATAAGTTCCCCCCCCCCCATGTTTATTACAGAATAAATCAGCTCTTGTTTTCTTTGGACTGTTTTTGTGATTATTATTCTAAAAGGTGGCTTCTTTTTCTGGCTATCCTGTTTAATTGATTATATTTATTTTTCATTTATCCTGTCTGGTGGCCGAAAACTTTATTTAATACAGTTTATTTGTGTTAGGGCAGCCATCACTGTTACAAAACTCATGTGCATCTTAGATGGCTTGAGGACGAGTCGAGGACATTTTCAGTGAATTTTCATTGCTGGATGCAAAATTAATTCAATAGCAAAAGTTAGTTTATAAAGGAACGTCCTAGATAAAACTGTTTGGATGCCTTGTGGATGTAAAAGCATGTGGGAAATCTGGTTTCTTCCATAGATGATCAACAGAGAGCTTGAATTTGAGTTTAACGCCTTTGAAGATTGGCTTCACACTTTCAACCTTTATCGAGGCAAGTGTTCAGATGATGCTAATGTTGAGCAGAATGCAGCTGATGAAGACAGACTTATTGGCAAATTCAAGGTGTGTTGTCACTCATTGCTTACTCTTCACTTTGTAAACATTCTACATACCAGTGATTCAGAGAGTAGCCCGCTAAACACACTGAATCTTGTTTGTATTTTAGGGATCCATGTGCATCTATAAAGTCCCGGTATCAGATGACGTGTCCAGAGAAATGAGCTTTGATTCTAACATGGGCATGTTCCAGAACATCCCACACAACGACCCCATCAACGTCCTCGTGCGAGTCTATGTGGTCCGGGTATGTACAAAAAAAACAACATAGAGAAGTGCCTTGAGTTTGCTTATTTAAACAAATGCGTGGCTTTGTTTCAGGCAACAGAACTGCACCCTGCAGACATCAATGGGAAGGCCGACCCATATATCTCCATCAAGCTCGGGAAGACCGAGATCAAGGACAAAGAGAACTACATCTCTAAACAACTCAACCCTGTGTTTGGAAAGTCAGTACTTTAACACTTCCATTTTGTTCTTCTCTTTCATCACTCGATTAACATTAACTTCAAACTCTCAGGTCTTTTGATATCGAAGCCACGCTCCCAATGGATTCTACCCTCGCCGTGGCCATCTATGACTGGGATTTGGTGGGAACCGATGACCTGATTGGGGAGACAAAGATCGACTTGGAGAACCGTTTCTACAGCAAACACCGGGCAACATGTGGTCTCAGCACCAACTACGCAATGTGTGTAATACTAACTTCAGCAAACACAATACAAAACCTGCAGATGACAATTAACTTGACAGTATTTAAATATTTAAAATTACTTTTATTTACAGTTCTAATTAATGTTTTAGTAATGTCATTGTCATTTTTATTAGGTTAACTATGTCTTGTAACTGTTTTTTTTTTTAGTTATTCTAGTATTTCATGTTAATGCCTTGCCTTGCCCACTAACTAAACTAGCTGAGTTCCTTTTTTCCCCTCTTTTTTCAAATAAGTGTTTTATTAATTCATAATAATAATAATAATAATAATAATATTTCCCTACATTTATATAGTGCTTTTCTGGACTCTCAAAGCACTTAATAAATTAATTAAACATTAACTTGAAAAAACAGGGAGATAAAAAAGAAAAGAAACTCAGCTCATTTATTTTTTTATGGTTTTAGTTTTAGTTATAAAAAATTCTAATATTACTCAACAGCATTTCTCATTTTTAATTTAGTCCTGAGATCCTAAAATAACTAAAACTGAAATATAAATGAATAATATACACATATTAAAAATAATAATAAAATGTCAAAACACACAACTAATTATTAAAACTTAAACTAAAAGAAAACTAATCAAACTACAAAAAGAAAACTAGGTAACACTTCAGAATAGGGGGTCAGAATAATGCATTAGTTAAGCATTAATTAATGGTTAATTTGTT
>JAUCMS010000031.1:15902560-15915885 GCA_032357445.1 Enteromius radiatus | reverse complement strand
AAAAAATACTATTTTTTTTATCTTAATATATGTATATATATATATATATATATATATATATATATATAAATTGTATTCATAATAATAGTATATTTAAATGAATATATTAATATTAATAATATTTAAAATATTAATTTCATTGTGATTATAACATTTTAAACATTTATTAAATATTTTAAAATAAAATATAATAATATATAAAGAGAAGCTATCCACAAAAAAAATAAAAATAAAAATTAATCTGATGGTGAACACTCTAATACAAAAGAACACAAAAACAAATAATGTTTATTACATATATATATATATATATATATATATATATAATGTTATATAATCTTAATATTACATTTTTAGAATTTAAGATATATTTAAATATTAAATGTATGTTTGATAATTTTTTTAATGTCTTTTAAAAAAAAGTGAAATATTAGGTAAAATATGTTAATTATACAAGATAAAATATAACATGTTAGACGATGCATGTGTCACGATGCCGCCGTGGCAACGTTGCGGTTTGCTTCACTATATTTCCAAGAGACTCGGAGACAGAGGATTCAAATACACGTGAACATTTATTCCATGGAGTACACCCATAAGGGCAGGAGAACACGCAAACCTATGCACACGAAGACACTAGCAGACAGTAACGTACTTTAACAAGCAACAACAGGGAATGAAACAAGACATAGTTTTATACAAGACACAATCAAGGGATAAGGGGAAACACCTGGACACACACGGCTGGTAGGGAGTGAAACACTAAAGAGCGGGGCGGACTCATGGACGAGGGAGAACACGAGAACACAAAAGGTAAACAAAAGCACATGGTACATGAAAACAAACATAAAACACAACTGAGGGGAAAATGTTCAACATGGGGGAAACGCCCACGGCGTGACACATTTATTTTTCTTAAACTATTTTTTGATGTTTTTTTCTTTTTAATTTTTAAGCATAAACAAAAAATCTAAACCAATACCGTTAGTCTAAATTAAATATAGCACAAAAAGTGCAAAAATGCATAAAAAAGTAAAAGCACTATGAGACTGTTGCGTCTTGTGGTTGTAGAAATCATCGAAGTCAAACAAGGAGTAAACAAAGGCTTTCTTTTAATGCTTCAACACACGTAATACAACAATAATCACGGACAAAGGTAGAACTAAACAGACAGGATATAAATACACGCGGACATGACGATCAGAACAGAAAACAGCTGGGGAACACAGACGGAGACTAATTAACTAATAATCACAGTAATGACAGGAACTACCAAATAAGGAAAACAAGGAAGACCCAAATCGGATAGACTATGTGACAGAGACTGTGTGGTTGCTGTTCCTGACATTGTTACACTATAATTACACAAATAAGTACTAAGTAATATTAATTAGCACATTTACTATGTTAGGGTTTAGTTGCTTGTGATTCTGCATAATTTACATTTTTCACTATAGCAAGTGCCACATTATTAAAATAATGTGTTCAATAACAAAACTTACGTTCTGGAAGGAAAAGAATTTGTGTCTGTTTAGAGAAAAGTTATCTTTTCTCAGCTTCGTCACAGTATACATTTACATCACTTCCACTCTGACCAAAGTGCACATGTGCCAGTGCAGAAATTTTGTGGATCAACATCTAATTGTGGTTCAATTATATAGTTTCGTCCATGTTAACTGATATGACAATATTGTTAATGTATTAGGTCTTGGCAGACCTGCTGTGCACACATGCTGTAGAGGTGGTGCTGGGGGAGGTGGAGGGGTGCAGTACAGAGCAGAAGTTTGGACCGGCTGATTCTTCACTCTCTTCTGTCTGACCGCAGGTTCTTCATGACAGGTTATCTGCCGCTGGGCTTTGAGTTTGCAGTGGAGCTCACATACCCGGAGTCAGAGGGAACATCTTCAGGACTGCTTAACTGCTCAGCGCAGGTCGTGCATCTGAGTCAAGCTTTAAAAAGACATTCAGGGGACCTGTTTCCACATCTTACTGTGAATAAATGCATGTTGCAAGTTTAACATTCTAATGCGTTGACATAATGCATGGTACACAATACATCACCTTAATACTTTCACTTCAATACCTATGCTAAATAAGTTATATTTAGCATTTGATATGCTAGCTGTTAATTGCAAAAGGAAATGTTCGCCCAAAAATGAAAATCTTACTCTTGAGAAGATACTCAATCTTATTCAAATCTTACTCTTGTTTCGGTCACTATTGACTTCCATAGTAGGAAAAATTCTATGGATGTCAATGGTGACCCAAAAGAGCCTGATTCAACTATTCCTTTAAGAAGATACAGATGACACATGCTCAAGATCTTTCTGTTGTGTGCAGATGTTTGGAATTGTATTCACCATCATTCAAGGCAAAATCATTGATAACTTCAGCACACTGGCGGGAAACATCTTCCTCTGTGTGTTCCTCTTCATCGGCTCCATCATGACAGGTAGAAGCCCACAACATGACACTAGATAACAGCTCCATTCATCTTCTTCACATGATGAACAGAGCATAACTTCAGCATATCAGTGGCACGCACACACACAGAGGGTTTTATATGGTGACATGAACATACATTAGTATGGAAGCTCACACAGTAGAGCAGTGGTGCTTGCAACACCAAGGCCATACAGTAGGTTCAACTCCCAGGGAATGCATGAACTAATGAAGTGTAAACCTTGAATTAAAGCTTGTATCAAATGTATAAATGTAAATAAAAATTAAAAAATATGTTGCTCTTAACTTCAGACTATCAGTTTATGTCTCTCTGCCTCACAGCGTTTATAAAATCTGACCTGCGGAGACAGAAGGCCAACAGTCAATCCCAGACAGAGGTGACCACTGTAAGTATGTCTCAGGCCTGGATCACACCAGGTCAAAGTCAAATACACAAAACATAAAAGAAAAAGATATGAACAACAGATGACTAATGATTTCAAACAGCAAACAGATGTTCCAGTGATTAGATTAAGAAAAAAAAAAAGAGAAAAAACACACTCCATAAGGCCATCTAGTGGTTACAAGAGAGTACCATTGGCACTGTTTTATTATAAACTTTAATTACACAGTAAATTTCTCAGAGGGAAGGGTTGAATGAATCCCTCCTTCTTTCCTAGAAGTGGCTTCTGGAATTTGTTCAGAATGCTATTAAATTTGTGGATTAGTTTAGGATCCAGGATATCCCATGATAATGTAAATGCTTCAGTTGCCCAGTTATTGTAGTTGTCCTTCATCTCATGAAGCTGCGGTCAGGCTGAGCGTTATGATTAGGTCTGACAGCGGAGTAGAAAGAGCTGGAGGCCACGGCTGAGCGGTACTTCATATCTCAGAGAGACCTTAACCAATGACGGGATAAACTCACGAGAGAGCTTCAGGGGAGAGAAAAGAGCCTCTGATGGTAAATACTAAAAACATCCATAAACATCAGCTTTTATCATCTTAAAAGAAAGAGCAAAAATAAATAAGATTGTACATAATGCAGTGTGTCCATAAAAATGAATCGGGAAGAGTCTGACTATATATTAGAGGTGAAGTTACAAACCAACAAAACTGTGCAGCCACTGAAAATCAGATCATGTGTTTTATTTATTTTTGTATTTAAATTAAAATGAAATAATCAAATATAAATAAAAAATCTCTTAAAAAGCATATGAGATAGGGTTAGTTTAGTCAGTAAACTAGATCAAACCGTAAGCACATTTCTGCTGAATTTGTCAATCACAAGCTTTCTTGAGATGTGTGTCTTTGAAAAAACATTTAATAGACAGATCAAAACATTAACATCGTGATTTTCTGTAAAGCTTAACTTAAAAAAAAATCTGTTGTAACTTAACAAATCCATTAGAATTGACTATTTCTGTTGACTTTTTGGTTAATTTGTACAGTTGTAGATTCCTACAGTCAATTTGATTTTTTAGTGGACTAAATGTTAAAGTCAAAAAATATTATTGCTCCTTACTGAAGTATCTAAGTAAAGAACTGTAATAAATTTGATTATAATAATTAAGAATTTTGACTCTCTGTGGTCATTAAAAATCCCATGACACGTATTGTAAAGAGTGTCCTGGCCATATTCCCTCCACTGGCCCTTATCACTCATGGCCTCCCCTCTATCTCTCTCTCCTCTCCACCTGTAGCCGCCGTCACTTCATCCAAGTGGATGGTGCACGCATGATTGTAAAGCACTTTGGGTGTATAAATGCCTTGTTCATTCATACCCTGTTTGGTTCTTCTGTTCAGGGTTCATCTGCACATTCCCAAGATGGAAAATCGTTACCAGTAAAAGAGGTGAAGATGTAAAGACAGAAAGCATCCGAATGACACTCTCAATGTGCATCCCATCTCCAAACGAGCCATCATACGCATCAAACTTCACACAGCCAATATCAATATGAACAATGACAGCTCAGTTTATAGACTGCTCAAGCACAGCCAAAAGTATGTTTTCTGACTTTATATTGTAATATCCTGCTGTTGTTCCTTCAGTATTTAAAAAGTCAGGCCTCTTCCGACGTCGCAATATTCAGTGGAAATCATTCATGAAACACAAGCACCAAAAAAAAAAAAAAACCATGAACAGCTCACATGAACTGCTTGTGTTTCATGTCATATTCTATGCCTTGTATCTGTAACATGATGTTTGCATGATGGTTTGTTAGAGCTGACCTCTACGTTAGTTATGAGAACCAAATATTTTTATCACTACAAGTACTCATCTAGTATAAAGCGTCTCTGTAACAGACACATCTAGATCTGGTTCAGGAGCTCTCGCTCTGCTCAGGTGAGGTGGATGCTGATGCTGATGCTGGACATCACTCTGTTATTATGAAACTCCTTCAATGAAACCATCAGCGCACAGTTTACAACAATATATAGTGCTTTAAATGTGTGAGCAGAGCATCACTGATCAGTGGAGATGTGTGATGACACATCTTTTATGATGCAATACTAACACAATTACTGAACACAGGAAATTAGAAAATAATTTATTTTGGGAACATCTGCAATGGTTTATGTGCTGTAGTGTGCAGCGTAATGTGTAAGTGATTACAGTGAAGGAAATCCAAGTTTTTCTCTCACTCATTTTGGACTGCTGATTCCAAAGACAGTATCCGTTTTGCTGAAGCAAAGTTGTCGTTGAAGAAGTCTGTTAATTGCCGCTGTCTCCTCTGGCTTGTTTAGTTGGGGGCACCTAGTGATTATCGTCGTTTTGATTACAGAGACTGTCTCTGCATTTAATCAATAAATAGTTTAGTGACCGATCTTATTAAAGACACTGGAAAATCTCACACACCACACAGAAATGCGCCAGAAATTGAAACAATCACTACAATAACAATATTAACATATTTAGCAACTGCATCAGTGATGATTTGGGTCTGTCACAAACTTCTACAAGTGATTACACAAACAATTACAGCACTTTAGGACTTCATGGTGTCGCTGTTCATTTAAAATATGTTAAGTGTGGTAAACAAAAAAGGAAAAAATATATATATATACATACACACACAGAGAGAGAGATTCTATAAAGTGAAGGCTTATAATACTCTAAAAAGTGCTCTTTTATTTCCTTCTTGGACAATCACAGCTAGCAATGGGGTCACTAAGATAAAAGTTTTTGTCTTTTTACATTTAAATGCTTTAAAGCTGTACATGATGAAAGGTGACATTTTTGGACAAATCAGCGACATTTATTTTTGAGATGCCATGGGTTCTGTTTAATGAATCAGACCACAGTTCATTTTGAAATGAGCACAGCAGATGATCAGCCACGAGAGATTCGTCTGTTGTTCTGATCAGATCATTGTTCACCTTAGAAAAATATGGATGTAGTCCTGGATAATCCAGGAATTCTTGGTGTTGTAAATTAAATGTGACATTCAGTAATAAAGTGTGGTAACTAGTGGCTAAACTCCAAATTGTGCACGTCTTGTATCGCTTGCATGTCAGTGAGTTATTATTTAACATGCAAATAAGTCATGTAAACTATTCCACGTGTTCTAGAGGAAACCCGTGACTGGAAATAAACACTCATTAACACCATCTATTAAAGCCCTTTCATTTAAAGGCTTTTGCTTGAATGCTTGACATTCATTAAGGAAATATACACATACATACGACATTTCCTTCAGGAGCTCAGAGCTGTGATCTAGCCAGAGAAGCTCAAACGTGTCATTTCACAGTTTACATCACTGCACTATCTTTCAGTAATGCCCAAACTTTTTAATACAAAGTACTGAAAATCAGCAATATTTAATAAAGCTGCAGTCTGTAATGTTTGTCACTCTAGCGGTTAATAAACACAAGTGTGTGTCTTGAGGAAGAACATTATGGCTGGATCTGCTTCTCTCTGTAGATGTCTATGATAAATCACGCAGCGGTACCTCCCCGAACCAGTCCGAATATAAACACTTATTATAGATGTAACATCAGGACAAGCCAAGAACACAGTTTAGAAAATGGATTCATAGTGTACTCGCATATAAATGTGTCAATATTGAACACAAGAAAAGTTACAGTTAAAAATAAATACACAAAAAATTAAATATCAGTGGACCTGCAATCTCTGGTTTGTGCATCTCAAAATAAAATGGCACAAAATTACCAGTACTGCAATTGCTTTTGGACAATTAAACTTCGAATCCCCTTAGGAAATGAGCGTTATTACACCGATTCTAAAGAAGTAAAAAGGTTTTGTTGCAATGAGGACAGGCATGTGATGCAGTGACCCATCAGAAAACACTGGTCCAGACGCTCTTCCCATCATAGCCGCCCCGCTCAGAAGGCATCAGCCGTTCAGTTCCTCTTCTTCTGATGAGCTCCCACTGCTTCCTGAGGCTCAGAGATACACTGGAAGCCAATTAGCATGCCCACGATAGAGAAACCTACAAACACACAAGACTGTATTTAAAAAATATTTATTTGCATTACATTTCTCTCAAATATCAAATTTGTATTTGTATTTGAAAGTCAGTGTTGGTTTAGACACAAACTACTTTCAGATAAAATCGGCCTCCGTACTGTATATTTTTGTATGCAGGCATACACTACTGTACGTCCAATAACTGATTCTTACATGTTTCAAAGAAGTCTCTTCTGCTCAGCGAGGCTGCATTTACTTGATCAAAAGTACAGTATTATTATTACAATTTGTATTCTATCGTATGCCAACATATGCTCAATATTTCTGTGGAAACTGTGATACACTATTTTTTTCAGGATTCACAGATGAATAGAAAGCTCAAAAGAACAGCATTTATTTGAAATAGAAATCTCTTGCGGCATTATAAATGTGTTTAGTGTCACTTTGAATCAATTAAATGTGTCTTTGTTTAATAAAACTATTCATTTCTTTTTTACCCTAAATTTTTGAATGGTAGTGTATAGTGGTTTTATATATTTCTTAAGCAGCAAATCAGCACATTATTTCACAATATTACTGTTTTTACAATATTGTTAGTGTAATTTTATGTTCACTTGTCACCCAGTAGATGTTATAAAATTAGGAGTATCTTAAAGCAAGACTGAAGTAGGTTACTCACTGGCTACAATCAGAGGTGCCATGACTCCAATGGTCAGAGGAGCAGTTTTATAGATAAATGCTTCGGACAAGAAGTGGCCAAGCGCCAGAACAAATGTCCACAGGGTGATATGATAAAGCCTGGAAGGAGGGCAATAAAGAGACATCAGCTTCATTCCAGCAGAGCTCAACACACACACACAGGTACGTTTGTTTTGCTATATTTGTGAGGACTTTTATAGACTTCTACCTAACAATATTATATATTTTTTTAATCACCCTACCCCTAAATCTACCCATCGCAGAAATCTTTTAGCATTTTTACATTTTAAGATAAACTTTAGCATTTAGCATTTTTAATAATTTATTTTCCTTATGAGGATCACAACTCACAACTATAACAAAACACGCACGCACACACACACACACACACACACACACCTTACGTTCTGTTCTGAATGTCTATGGCACAGGCACAGCGGATGATGGAGGACAGGAGGGTCCATATGCCAAAGGTTCTCGCCTGAAGACCGTTTACTAAAGAATAACACATATAGTAAGACGTTTAGCACAATGACTTAACTCTGGCTGAAATGTGTAATGTGTGAATTTCAACTGTCTGCTTATATTCTTGTTTGCAGATTTATACTATTACACTATTAACAAAAATGTAAAAATGGTGGTGTTGAGATATATTGGTGTCTAAACACTTTCTGTGTTCACATTACACACAGCAACTGAAGTAATTGTAGCGCGTATTTGTTATGTTATAATGTTAGTTAGAGTCAGTAATGAACAAAGGTGATGATTATGACCATAATCAGGTGTTCCTGTGTAGAGCTTCTCAGACAGGAAGCTGTAATCTCTGAAGCTCTGTACTGTGTTTCCCACCGCGATCACGGACACCATGAGCAGCCAGCTCCTCAACACGTTCAGAAAGCGACTCATCCTTCAGCTGGAGATCAACACCAGGGTTAGAAGGTCAGCTCAATGCTGGACTGATAGCAGCGCACGCTATTACCATGGTACTTTGAGATATAGGCCTACCATACTGAATGACTACTATGCTCATGTATTACTCTATGGTACTACCATGACACATATGCAAAAAACATGGTTTTATGGTAGCTCTCTGTCAAATCATCATCACACATTAAGTCAACCTGGAACAGTCATATGGGTAATTTCTTTTCTTTTTTTTATTATATTTATACATTTTATATTATTATTATATTTATATACATTCACCAAAGCTGATAAATGAGCTTACCATTAATGTTTGGAGAATATTTGGCAAAGATACAACTATTTAAAAATCTGAAATCTGCGGGTGCAAAAAGCAAAAAAACAAAACAAAAAAACTAATTCCTTAGCAATGCATATTATTAATCACAAATTAAGCTTTGATATATTTACGGTAGAGAATTTAAAAATATCTTCAAGGAACATGAGTTTTACTTAGTATCCTAATGATTTTTGGCATAAAATAAAATGTATCATTTTAACCTATACAATGTTTTGTTAGCTTTTTCTATATACCCGTACTACTTATGACTGGTTTTGTGCTCCAGGGTCACTCAAATGAAAATATACGACACGTTTATTAGTAACTTTATTCTTACCTTATGTATGTGCTCCAATAAGTACATGTAGCCTACTGTACAGCTATCTACTCAAGAACATCAGCCGACGTGATTTCTATTTATTAAACCGCTTCAAGTTCACAACATTGAGCAGTCATGGACATGAATGCGGTCCAATCAGAAACTGTGGAAGAACGCTACGTCACGTCGTACCACCACCTTATTGGGTAGTTTAGAACCAGTCTTTTAAAAGACCGCCCACTTTTAGGAGTTCGGACCAATCGCTGGCCGATAAGCATCTGACGATTTCTAAAGGAGTGTCAGGTTTTTTAACTTGATATTTTGAATTGTTATAAACATATTTAATTATTTTATGAAGAAAATACGACACAAATAAGCAGAAGTAGGCTCAATGTAAGCCGAATTGTAATATATATATATATAGTACTTTAAATTAAATGTAAATCTTTTGAAACAATCAAACAAAAATCAAGAAAAAGAAAAAACGATTTTTCCCCTATGGCAGCTAATGTTAATATAATGGCAATATGTAAGAGTTATTGTTCTTGTGGCACTGAATTAATAAAGAGAAAAAATAAAAAACGGAAAAAGAAATTTAACTTGATTATTTATTGCACCATATTTGTGTATATTAAAATACTAGTTATTTATATGGTTAGCAATGTCATATATTTCTAGGCAAAATCAAACAAACCAACAACAACAAAACCCTTTAATTTTGTTTTCCACTCTTTCAGAAGTTTAAAAGTACAAATAAGAGTCATTGTATTTTGTATTTGAGTGAGTGAAACAATTAAGCGGGCAAATAAAAGGAAATGTAATACACATAGGGCTGTCAGACGTATTACTCGTAATTTTGCATAAAAGAAATTCGCCTTTTAAGTTAAAACGCGAATAAAACGCGACGCATGCGCACTCGGCTGCCGCCCGTTGGTTGTAATTTTGCACACATGCGCACATTGGAAGCTGTCAGTTGGTTGTTATAGTAACAGTTTAGCACCGGTGTTGGCTATGGAGCTAACAGTTAATAATTACACGTAAGAGCACTCACTCAACACAAACAGGTATGTTACTAATTACATTTAACAGCAAACTAATGTCTAATGTGGTGTGCTAGACATTCAAACGTTTACTTCATATATCACAGTCTGGTTAGTTCGGTTAGCTAACAGCTAACGTTAGTGAATCTCTTCAGTCACACACAACTAGAAATAATCTATTATATTTATATTACTACATTGTTAGGAAGTATTTTCAGTCGTAGTGGACTGTAGTAATTGACACGTAGACGAAGTAGTAATTCATAAAAAAGACTAATAAATCTCTCAGAAATGTGAAATTATAAACCAAGTTTATTCAGACATCTTAACATTTCTCACATTATCACAGTGTTGTTCAATGTAATTTAGAAAATGGTAACACATTATGACAATAGCTCTGTGTCAGAACCAATTCATCTTGATAGACCTATCAAATTTTGGGATTAAAATTTTCACAATTTACTTTATTTTGCTGTCCCCATTTAAGTAAATCGACTATAGTGTCATACACCCACTAGTAAAAATATATAATAAATTATATCAGCTGTCTGAGTAATTTATAAAAGTTTTATGGTTTAACCTGAATAATTATTTTAGGGAACTTATTACGTTCAGTGATTACTGTCTTTGTGAACTACCGTCCCTTTAATTCACTTAATTTGGTGTTATTTTCATTTTATTTTGCATTACTGATGATTTTTGCATATATGCTGTTTAGTTTATTTTTTAATTTTGCACAATTCCTCATCCCACACAGAGCACTATAAAATGCATTTTGTTTGATATTCATAAAGCACAGTAAAGCTGTAATTGCATGACAGTTCTTCTCATCAAGATCTCATTGTTTTCCAGATGAGTTCAGTAGATTGGATATGAGCACTGTCACGCACACATTGAGCTGACACACACACACAGACGGAGATGCCAGCTGCTAGGAAACAGAAGGACGAATCCGAGTCATCGTCTGAAGATGAGCTGGAGTAAGTGTCTTTACTAAAGCAGAAAGCTTAAGAGTATTGATCACGGAGATTAAATTCAGTTAATCAGTGAGCAGGACTAGTCACGTTACCATCATTACACAAACACAACTACAGCTAACAGCAGGCGCTGCTCACCGACCGATTTCATCATTTCACAGAGCTTATCGTGACTAAATATAGACGAGTCAGTTCTTAAATAGTAGCAGCCGCTCTTCAAATAGTCTAGACATTCTGCACGTCTCTTTTCAGCAGCACAGCTAAATTCAGCCTCCCTGTGAAGTTTTTAAGAGACGAACATGAATATTTTACAAGAAAATGACTGAGATCTGTGGTAATCCAAACCCAAAACTTGTTTAATTTATTTATTACATTTTTTAAAATACTGCTGGGTGTCAATCCAATGCCCCACATTCTCAAGACATAATAGTGGCATTAAGAAGATTGCATAGATGATCATTGATCACATTGGAATTATTGGCTGTTTTTCAAAAGCTGCTAAATCGCTGTAGATCTACAAGTTCTGTGGAGTATTTGTATGATGACCAGTGCGTTGTAAAGAGACTTGCAGCACAAAATTATTCTAAACATAATAAAACCTAGGATAATTGCACAGTTCTGAGCAATGCAACCATGAGGCATCATAAACAGTATCATTATGATTTTCTTTAAAGCTGCTTTGAAACAATGTGTATTGTAAAAAAAAAAAAATATATATATATATATATATAAATTAGTTTTACTTAACTTTGATAACTTAATGTGTATGTTATTTTTTAAATTCTGTAATAAAAAAAAGTACATAAACACATTTCAAAAGAAAGTGACATTTCAGCATTTTGTAAAAGTTAAGTGCTTTTTTGATGGGAAAATACTCATAATAAAGAGCTGCTGATTTTTGGGAAACCAAGTCTTGACTTCTAAATCATTCTTTGACTGTGTTGCACTTTTGCACTGAGATTGGTCTTATTTCAGGATGTAGTTTTATCTATCTGCAAAAACAGACTCAATCAAAAGTCTTTTCTCTAGAGTTGTTCTGCTATATTGTCTGGATGATTGTACATGAGCAGATAATGATTACATGCCTGTTCACAGCCTGTCTTGTCTTGCTGTCATGTGTGATGGATGCACATGTATCCGTGTACAATCTTATCTCTGTTCACATCTTACTTTAGGGTCTCATATTGCAGAGGCTTTTATCAGAGTAGCTCTTTTTCCTGCCAGATATTTTAATCTTTCCGTCTCTTTGTCAGAGCTGTGTAATGCAGTTAGTTGTGCATGGTTTTAAAAAAAACCATGAAAAAAAAAAAAAAGTAAAAAATGAAATATATTACATTGTGCAATGTAGCGGCTCTAGTAAAAGAAGGTCCTGCCATCTATGAAAAAGCCAATCACCAATTTGTCTGTCAGTCATTGGGTCACCACAGCTGCTGTTAGAACTGAAATAAATGTGTGTATAAGAAACTGGACATTAATGAGACACTGTTTAAATGTGAGTTTGGCATGCAGTTTTTTTAATTTTATTTTGCCAGTATGGCTGATGAGGGGCTTTCCATAAAAGGGATATCTCAATGTCATGTAAATGTGAAATTCATCTGACAGAGGAAATAGCAGATTTGTCTTTGTTGTGATAGGAAACCTCCGTGCATAGCCTGGAGTGGTGTCAGCAAGCGCATTCCCATCCTGCTCTTCTGTGCAGAAGCCATTGTGTCCAAAGATGTGGCCATCCGCTCTGTTGGAGGTACGGACACAGAGAAATCTTGATACAGAAGTATTTATTCAATTACAAATCATAAAAAAAATTTAATCAGTAATTATATCATTACTTTAATTACTGTGTTTCCTTATGGAGAATAGATTAGTTCTTGTCAAAACCATAAAACATGCACACACACATAAATGAGGCACTCCGGCCAACACAACATCACCACAGACTCTCTAGCTGCGTCCGAAATCGCTTACTTCCCTACTATATAGCACGTGAAAAACAGCATGCGAGTAGTATGTCCGAATTCATAGCATTCGAAAATCAGTAGGTGAGGAGTACCTGGATGACCTTCTGCTTCCGGCCGAATTCTGTAGTAGGCATGCCATGGACACTTTCCTATCCCATGAGGCTCCGGGAGAGGAGGCGTCATATTCAAAAAATGGCAGAAAGTTGAGACGCGGCTCATTT
>JAUCMS010000031.1:15859502-15871916 GCA_032357445.1 Enteromius radiatus | reverse complement strand
AACGACACACAGCGTCTCCAGAACAACACTACACACACAATAATAGCTCCGCCTTCTTTCTTTCTGGAAACATTTGGATGGAGTTTGAGAATAAACCCACTCTGTGACGTAGAAAAGTGGAGGCGTGTTTAAACGAGCTGTTTTAGGGAGGTGTGGACAAGTCATAACTTTTATAAAGAATATCTCTGTTTTTTTTTTTTGCAACTTCAGGGATCTTATCTATGCACAGCTTGTAACACCCCAAAGAGCCAGAGACTCTGCAGCTAGCTGATGCACATGAGCTTCACGCTGGCCACTAGATCATGTTATTGGTTCCAAATGCTTATAATGGACTCGTAATTTTTGGCCCACAGTCGGTTCTCAAGAGGGTGGGACTCCTCAGCAACCCATCAAACTGGCTGGCAGAGTCTGGAGCAGCTGTTTCATATCAATCTGATGAAAAGGATTTAGGGAATTCCATGGTGGATTTGGGACACAGCCCTTCTCAGTTAACAAACTAGATGTTAAGGAGCTGATTTCCCTGTCGATTTACTCAGGTTTTTTTAGACTCAGGGTAGACCGACGTGATCCAGATTGATACTGTATTTCAATTTCAATACTATTTCAGTATTTTAGACTCTAGTTAACTGTAAAATTAGTGAGGGTCATTAGCTAGTCGTCATCCGTGAACACCAGTTAAGTCAGCCGCGGCCGGGATGAATTGTAATGTCTATTTATAGAATTACAGTACAAATGTGTGGAGTGACAAAAGACGCTTTTTGGAAACTTAATGTAACAACATCTTCCACAAACATGCAGCGTGCAGCACAATCCAGGCCACTGCTGGCTTGACCGGTATTCACCGACGGACGGCGGCTCAGCTGACCATGCGCGGTCTTACGTTGTACACGTCAATGGTCTTCACACAAGGAACAGAAATAAAATAACAATCAGTGAAGACTTCAGGTCGAAGACCAACTAATATATGATCACTGTGAATCAAAGTGACATAACTGTTATAACAAGGGGGAAAAAAAACGTGGCGTCATATTACATTCGCGGAGCACGGTCAAATTTGCTAACACGAAATAAATCGCAATTTGTTTTTCTTTTATTACAAATAGAAAAACCAAAACTCACCTTCTTCTCATTTCTTAATGTCTCTCGACACGAATCCTCGTCAGCTCTCCACTCCAGAATGCTGCATTAACTCAAAATGGCGATGACTGCTTCTCTGTATTTCGTGGTCTCCATTTATCGCCCCTCCCCCAACATATAACTTACAGACATGTGCTAAGTCAACTTTTACGAGCCAGACAAAGCTAGTCAAGACAACGCGTTTCTTTAAGCTTTAGTTAAATACTATTGGAGTTAAAGAGAAAAAGTAAGTTACTGTAATATAAATAAATTGGCCTGCATTTAAATCAATCATTTTGTACAATGCACTTATTGTGTACATACATGTTTTTGCCTTGTATTTATAATGACACTGTTCACCCATCCCTTACACCTTATGAACAGTATAAACACAATAAGTACACTGTACTTATTTTTGATGCAAGTACATAGAAGTTGAGGCCAAACTAACTATTTTCTTACAACTGCACACTTAAATCTCTCAATTCTGACTTTTTTTTTTCTTCTTTAGAACTGTATAATTGCAATAAAAAAGTCAGAAATGTGATATACAAAATCACAATTACCTTTTGTGTGGCAGAAGTGGACTTCTGTAACATCCTGGGCTGCGTTTTCCAAAAGCATTGTGAGCTTAAGTTTTGGTTTGAATCAGTCTAAGATGTACTTAAGCTTACGATGCTTTTGGGAGACGCAGCCCTGAACCGTTAAACTGAACAGGTCCTGCACATCCTTCATTTTTCCAGCATCCTCAGCATATTTGAACCCTTTGTAAACGTGAATGTATGAGCTCTATGATGTGTAATAACACTGATGATGCCACTGCAGTGTTTTGGTAATAGCTGACTCTTTTCCTCAGCGTCAGAGACCGCCATCTGCCAACAGTGCCGACCCAGAAGCTCAGAGAGAGAAACCCGGCGCTAAGCTAGCGGAGAGTACGCTGAGTCTGACGGCAGAAGAGGTCAGTGATTGGGAGTCCACGGCCGGCAGGGTTTCCATGACTTCAGCCAAACGCTGAGGAATTTATTTGAAGATAGCAGGCTGATGGATGCTCTTTCTTCTTGGCTGCTCCTGACATATTTGATATTGAGCAGCGTGTTTTATTGTCTCCCCTGGACAGATGAAAGTGCTGAGGAGAGTACAGGAGGAGTACGACAGGAGGGGTGGGTTTGTTCGGATCTTTCCTACTCCGGACACCTGGGAACTTTACAGGTGAGGGTATGAAAGAACAGATCCATGATTTGTAGATGGGAAAATATTGAACTGATTTATACTACCAGGCAAAAGTCTCTTCTGTTCACTCATGACTGCTTTTATATAATAAAAACAAGTCTTCAGCATCACATGATATCATCAAATAAAGATATTATTACTTTCATTCAGGTGCATTACATTGACCAAAAGTGGACTGTGATCTGTGAATCCTGGAAAATGTAATGTGTTTCCACAAAAATATTGAGCAGCACAACTGTTTTTAACATTGCTAATAATCAGAAATGTTTGTTGAGCAGTAAATCAGTATATTATTATGATTTCTGAAGATCATGTGACTCTGAAGAACATCACAGAAATAAATTACACTTTAACACAGATTCGCACAGAAAACAGCCGGTTTAAATTGTAATAATATTTCACTGTTTCTACTGTATTTTGTAGAAATTCATATACGAATTATCAACTCGTAAAATATGTACGATTTGGCAAAAAACTTTGTATTTGTACAAGTGAGGTCATACCAATTAGCCACCTCGTAAAACGTGTACAAATTGCCGTGAGATCGGGTTTGAAATATCACTGATCACTCTTCACAAATCACCATCATCTGAAGTCTGTGTTTTGTCAGAAGTAGTTGAGGTAGAAATTACTTCAAGATATAATAGAGTGTGGTAAATCCAATGGTTTAGGAGGTTTTTAAAACTACATCGACCTATTATTAGATATATTAGAGACATAAACTTAAAGGCTAAAATAACCATTGAATCTAATAATGCTCGACACTGTTTTATTGGAGTATGTTTGAAAAGGGATTACTATGTTAGTCTTTCTCATTTAAAATGTAATGTTGCTGTTTCTTTATAAGTGATGCAAATTCTTTGTAAAATGCTATTTTTATGAGAAGACTGTTTCAAAAGTTAATCCTGCACCATTCTTCAGTGTAGTAAGGATGTTAACATAAACATAATTGAAGCCTAGAATGGAATAATGTTCAGGTGCGGTGTTACACCACTTACTGGGGATAGGAAACATCTGTGAGCAGGTTACAGGGATCACCCTCCGCTAGATCAAATACCTCCAAAAACCAGATGTGCTTCCACCAGGGCAATCAGTGCCAGCCTCAGTCTTTCTTCTTTCTGCTTCATACGTGAGTGTGTTTGATGGGCAGTGATGAGAATGAAATTCCAGCAGATCATTTCCATCACTCGTGCATGTGCTCTCGCTCCTGATTGGAGAAGTGCGCTCTGCCTCTGAATACACATCGTTACTGAACATGAGCAACATCAGAAAACATCTGCAGCCTCAGATGAAAACAGGGTTCTGGGCATTCAAACCTGCAGCAGGGTTATTATTGATAGATACAACTAGGACTGTTAAAATAGTTATAGAGTCGCACCACATGACAAACTTTAACGAGCTTGAGCATTTAAAGTGGAAGATGACAAAACTGCAATGTTTGAACATAAGTAGATGCTAATTATCATTACAGTTACTGTATCATTCTTGCTGTGAACTGGCCAAAATATTATTTAAATGTATAATATTTATCAGTAATACTAAAATGAACCTGATCCATCGATGTGGCCAAAATTATCGATAGCTTAGCATTTGATTTAATCGAAATAATAAATAAATACATACATAAATCAAACTCCTTTTGTTGTTTATGTATGTTTCTATTTGAATTGCACTGGAACAAAGCTATTAGACACTTTTTTTGTAGTAAAAAGACATCATGGACAAAATGGGCTGGGCTATTAGAAGTTGCAGGAAATAAATGTTTTCAAATGATTTAAATAATACTTGAAGCAGCAGTCTTTGAAGCAGATCATTCTTCTATCACTTTATTAACAAATTGGTCCCACATTATATGTCTTTTTCATGTATTTACCATTTACTTGCATAAAAAGTGGTGATAATAATAAGACTTTGGGGTGGGATATGGGTAAGGTTGGTGCTGTGATTCAGTTTAGGATAAAAAGGGGTAGAGTTAGCATCAAGAGTGTTACAGGAAGGTACTTTTAAATATAAGTACAATGGAAAATGTATGTACACAAAAAGTGCATACTGTGCATACTAGTAATAATGATGTGAACACGTATATTCAAGGGAGAGTATTTGATTCTGCTGAGAATGATTTGAAGTTTTTATACATTAGTAATTTTTCTTTAGCATCGGCCCAAGTTCTTGCTTAATTACTACCCCATCCCAGTGTGAACATTTCATTCTCATTGCCTAAAGACATGAATATGCGCTCAGAACTGGATAGTGTTGAAACAGCTAGACTGAAAGAGACATTCATGTCTTAAATAAACATTTACTTCACCCAAAATATATTGTTATTGACACAAGAAAATAGCTAAAGCTTTTCAAATGCTTGTTTAAGCTCCATCTGGAAAAATGGTGCAGTCGTTTAATGTTCAGCACCTCATCATTTTGTAATTCACGCTGTGGTCGCAGCGTTACCCATTATTGATGCAGCCGCTAATTCTAGACGCTTGAAGGCAGAGTGTACTAATACTGGTCAAACGTGACCCAAGCGGTCAACCAAACACCATTGTTACGTGTGCTTTGATAAAAACATAAGGGCAGTTGTTCTCATTTCAGCAGCACAGTTTTTACACTACTGAAAAGTGCAAGAAGCATCATGTTCTCATTCAGCTTGTATCTTCTCGTCTTGACTGAAAACTACAGGACTGATTGTTTCCCGCATCATTTGTTTGGACTTGTTACATAATTAATCTGTCTCTTTCAGTGGTTATCTGGAATACAAGACGTCTATGAACGCCATGCTGGCTAATAAACTTTTCCATGGAAGGTAAGTCTTTCCACCGTGGTCAGAAGATCTTCGTCTATTTAAGGAATCTTCAGCCTGAGGGCTTTTTGTTGATATTTAGCGCGGGTATGTCATACAAAGGCTTATGTGCACTGATAAAATGACTGCTATTCTTGGAGGAGTTCTTAAAGGAATAGTTCACCCAAAAATCTAAATAAGCTAAAAATGTACTCACGCTCAGGCAATCCAACATTAGGATGTGTTTGTTTCTTCATCAAATTTGGAGAAATGTGTCTCAGCAATGAATGGGTGCCGTCAGAATGAGAGCTCAAACATATTATAAGGACATCACAATAATCAATATGTTAACTGATGGACTGGGGTGTGTGGAGAATTGTGATGTTTTTATACTCATTCTGACGGCACCCATTCACTGCAGAGAAGTGATGGAGTGCTACATTTCTCCAAATCTGATGAAGAAACAAACTCATCCTAGTCTTGAATGGCCTGAGGGGTGAGCACATTTTCAGTAACTTACATTTTTATTTATTTATTTATTTTTAATCATCTGTTACTTTAAACTCCAGTATGGCCAAGTTCATGTGAGCTCTTCTCTATAATGTTTTATAAAAGCTTTCCCTGTCTTGCATTTGTCTAAAATGATCTGTTGCTCTTTGTTTCTCAGATCTGTGATCTCCCAATCAAGGTTAGTGCCTGTAATTTCAACCTCTGAATGCAAACACATACAAAAAATGTTATACATATCTGTTTTGCCGTGTTTTATGCCACAGGAGCAGGGTGAATGATAATATATCTCTGGTTGTGGGGACCTTCTACACGCACCATGTGGTCCAATATGAAAGGAAGCTTCTTAGTCTGGACGCACGCAAGCAGAAGCGCAAACCTGGGCGAGTCTCCACCGGAAGAAGACGAGCAGGTGCGTTTGATCACATGTTTGACTCTGCCCAGTTAATAAGTTGAAACGTTATGTATTTGTTTACACCAGTGTCCTGCAGTTGAGTTTTCTTTGACAAATCTGTTCATTCTGTAGCAGAAATGGCTTTTTATCCAGTTTTATTGCTTGAATTTTACTTATCTGAAACACAATGAAAGCATTTTTTTGCATTATGTTTTTGCATAATTTGATTATAGATCAGAAATGATGTTCAGGAGAATATGAATCTCATGTAACATGCTCTAATTTGCTCTTGAAGTTAATGATTCCTAGTTTGAGTGAGAACTGAATAACATAGAAATAGTTTATTTTGCTCTTTATTTAGATTATAATTCAATGATTGAAAGTCTGTATTTAAGAGTAAAGGTAAACTTTTGAAAAAAACCCAAAGGTTTGGAATAATTAAGATTGTTTTAAATAATATTGAAATAACTCTTTTTAGAACAAGGCTGGATTTATTCGGTCAAAAATAAAGTAAAAGCTGTAATATTTTTTCTGTGCAAATATATATTTGAATGTAATTCACTGTTTTGATGCAAAGCAGCATTTTGTGTCTTTAGTGCCGCATGATCCTTCAGAATCCTATGCTGATTTTATCCTCAAGAAACGGTTCTGATTATTATCAATGCAGAAAACAATTTTTAAACTGTTTACAAACATATTTTGTGGAAACAGTGATATACTAGCACTCAGAAGTTTGAGGTAAGAGTAAAATGAATGTTATTTAATTAGGATGCATTAAATTTATCAATAGTAACCATATAAAACAAGACAAAAATACTTTTATTATGACTGATATCTAAATAAAAAAATAAAATAAATGAATCTACATCTTTTACTTTTATAAAGTGCATGAGTTGTGTAGATCTGGTGCTGTTTTTACAGTGATTAGACTCTTTTCGATTGAGATGCTGAATTAGATGTCATCCAGCAGCACTTGAACACTTCTTACATAGAAACTTGGAGAAAGGTTTAAATCCGTAATGAAGGTGCATATGACAGAAGCCAAATCACACATCACCTCCTCAAAACTAAAACACTCTAATCTAGTCCTGTAGGGTTTTCAAATGCTAATGTGTGATCTGATGCGTGTTTTTAGGTCTGAAAGCGTCTCGTTCCCCTCACATGAGTGAGAATGAGGACGGGGTGGGGGGAGAGATGGAGCTGAAATCACCTCAGCTCCACACAAACACCGCTCTGGAGCAAACCTCACAACCCAAAGTCAACCTGCTCCACATCCTCCAGCAGGGATGGGACCTCAGGTCAGTGTAGACGCTCAGAATCATGGGTAGCGAAGCTGGCCCTTACACTTTCCTGCAGAGGAGATTAGTGGTTTCTGTAAAGAGGATCTGAGTTTGAGTCAGCTCGTACCATCTAGACTGCATATCTGAAACCCGTTTTCAACTTTTTCTGCATTTCTTTTCCGAAGTTACAGCGATTTCTCCTAAAAGTGATCATCATGTCATCATTTAGGCCTCATTTACACTGTCAGTTAAATGTGACCCGATTCCGATGTTTTGCTCATATGTGACACAGATCGGATCTGTTGCATGGCAGTGTAAACAGGAAAAAGATATTTGAGAACTCAATATTTTGAGATCGGTTTCAGGCCTCGTTCATATGGAAATAAATCAGATTTAAATTGGATTTGTGTCAATGCGACTGTCGTGTAAACGGGCAGATCGGATATTTTTTGCGGCGTTACGTTCTGTACATCATTAAAACGGTGACAATTTGGTACTTCTCCGCGGCTTAAAGAGGTCATATGTTACTTGTGCTGGGAAAAAGTGTAAATGCTGACAGGCTGTTTTTTTCTCAGATTACAACAAATCATCAACGGTGAATATGGAAATAAAAAGAACTAATTTCTATCATTTGCTCATTTTGACTCATTCGGTCAACACTGGTCAGGTACGCCATTATTCTTAAGAAGAAGCAGTAAATGACACCAACGCATGCGTGATGCTTCAGATCGTATGGCAAGTGTAAACACATCAGATCAGATATGGGTCACAATTAAAAAAACGTGTAAACGGACAACCATAGGCAACAAATCAGAATTGAGCATCAAGACCTGCAGTGTAAACGAGGCCTTATTCATGCTCATGTCATTTTGCTATTTCTTCATGATAACTTCAGTGGAAAACAGAAGAAGATATTTAAAAAAAATGTTGCTGATCACAGAATTTTGGTGATTATTGCATGGAAAAAACAGATTATGTTCAGAATATGTTCTTTTAGGTTCCAGAGCATAAAGAAAGTCATGCAGATTTGACATGTAGAAGAGCAAATGATAGCAGAACTGTTATGTTTCCTCGTTCAGTGAGCCGTTCAGTAACTGCAAGAGATTAGTAAAGTTTTTATGATAAAAATAATAATAATAATAAATTAACCATCTGAATCCAGTATAATTAATATATCTGTTTTTATTGTTTTATGTGTGGAAATTTGATTAAAATACAAACAAACAGTAAAACAGCCTTACAAAAAGGTAAAATTATATGAAAACATAAGATTTAACCTGAACATTTAGATGAAAAATGTCACTTTTAATATTATTAGTAATAAAAGGAATCAGTTTGTGCACACATTAGCTTAGCTGTGCAAAGAGTACTTGTACTTGGAGATATAATATCGATATGAGCCTGTCGTATATATATATCGGTCTCTGCCAGTGTGGCGCTGATATGAACTTTTTGACAGAACATATCTTTTTCTTGTAAAATCTGTTCACACCACAACTATAGCGATAAAGGCACAGAGAAAACAATAGCATTGCCATTACTGTTATTGATGAACAATACAAACATTGACAGCCAGTCAGGATCCATCTTGCTACAATGAGCCCGAGAATTTAAAGCGACAGACAGATGTGAATAAACAAACATCGTCTGCTGGTGTGGACACTAATATCAATATCTTGATAGTTATTGTGTTTTGAACGGGGCGTAAGAATCAGTTCTTGATTCCCACACACACACACACACACACTTGGATCTGCTTAGAGTCTTGAGGATTGAGCGAGTCTGAGACTCCGTGGTGTCCTTTTCATCCAGCGCCTTCACATGTTTTCATTGCTACTTTCACAGTCTCATTCACACAGGAAGTGGATTCTTCCTGCGCTGGCCAATCGGCTCATCAGCCCTGACCTCGGCGTAGAATGGCTCGCTCTTATTGGCCGCCTAATTGCTGGAGTCAGACTGTCTTTCCTTTGTTTAACATTTTGCAGGAGTCCTGGAAGCAGTTGGAACATATCCCACCCCCGCGCAAGTTACGCAATAGCCCTACAAAAATATTTAGACCTGCTCTTTTTATATGCTGACATTAATGAATATTACATACTCCTGTCCAAAGTGCAATAAAGATTCCAGTTTCCTCTGGACTCACAGTCCAAGAGGCTGAATTGTAATTTGAGCGAGGAATTATAATGACATGTCTGAGTTTGTAGAAATTCCTTTGTGCCTGCCAGGGCCAGGAAGGGACCGGGGCCGTTACAGTACAGTATATCTTTGTTTATGTGTGACGGCTTTTTCCGAAACATTTCTTTTCCATTTTATCGTACTTTCCTTGCTTATCTTCTCATCATTCAGAGCATGTAAATAGCTCACGGTTGTTGAAGCGGCGTGGAGGGCATTTCTTAACCTCAGATCTGCTTCGAGTGTTGTTTTGTTTGCAGGAAGACGTACGGCACGGCGGAAGCGGCGAGGTGAATGTGCGTCACCCGTCCGCTGAAACAACCTGCCATAAGTGTCTATGAACAATTTGTGTTCTTAAAAAGCCTTCCTGTGTGTGTTTGTCACAGTGATTGGGAATTCCTTTGATTTCACATCTGGTTTGAATCGAGGCAGCAAATAGGATGCAGAATTTTATTTGAATTTTACGTTTTTAAGAATTTAAAGAATTAGATTTACAAAGGAATGAAACAGTGATGCACCAAAGTTTAAAATCTTGGTTGAACCTTTGAAAGTTGAACCTTTTGTTAGATTAGATTCAACTTTATTACCATTGTGCAGATTACAAGTACAGAGCCAATGAAATGCAGGATTATTTTGTTTGGATTACCGATTTGAATTATGATGCATATTTCTGATTACACCTAAATAACATATCCGTGTGTTATGAATATGACAGTGTTGATCGGTGTAATACTTATTTTTGGCAAATGTTTACACTACTGTTGAAAAGTTTTGGAGAAGTACACTATTTTTTTATGCTCATCAAAAATTACATTACATTACATTAAAAATACAGTAAAACAATGATATTATGAAAAATTAGCACTATTTAAAAAAAAATGTATATACCTCAAAATACATTATACTAAAAAATTAAAATTCTGCTGATCCTAAACTGTAGCACGTACAGATTATGTACACATAACACTTACTTTAAAATGATATGAAAACATGAACGTTTAGATAAAAAAAGTCACTTTTACTTTTAATATTATCAGTAATAAATGGATCAGTTTGTGCACATATTCTGTTAGCCGTGTACTTTTACTTAGAGCTCGGCCGATGTATCGTTTGGCCGATTTTATTGGCCGCTATGAGCCTGTCACAAATATATCGGTATTGGTGAATATGCCGCAGATGTGGCGGTTATATAAACTATTTTTTGTTAATTTTTTTTTACCCTTTTTCTGAGTAAATGATGAGCATCGTGCCTCCATTACGCAGATGAAAAGCAAGATAACTGTAAAGAAAACCATATTGTTGGAATAACTTTCAGAACGACTTTTTCCGGCTGATGAACCATATGAAGGCCAGATTTTTTTTTTTATAAAAAAAAAACAGTAAAACAATAATATTATCATTATTATTACCATTTAAAAGAACATTTTTCTAATATACTTCAAAATACATTATACTTAAAAACATTTACATTTAAAATTCAACTGATTGAAAACTGTAGTATATATACAGAGGTAACACTTTATTTTGATGCTCTACTTTAGACTTTCTTCTAACAGTAAGTAACTTGTCAACTACATGTCAACTAGCAGTCATTAGAGTATTAGTAGACTGTCTGCTTAACATCTTCTAACACTTTATTTTGATGTGTTCACAACACACTACATACTGACTATCAGAAACTCACTCTACTAACTCTAAACCTACCCTAACAGTTACTCTGAGAGCTCTATGATTTTTTTCCCCCTCATTTATGACTGACCTATAAACATGTTGGCATAAATTTATGCACTTAAACATGCATGTCATTAAACTTAATCAGTTTAACTAAGTTAATTTCTCAGAAAGCTGTAATTTACACAAAAGTCTTCAAAGTGGAGCCAAACAGCATGAAGCAGGTTTACAAGGTGGAGACATTAAGTCTTAAGCGTGCAATTTCAGCTTTGTAACATAAATAACTAAATATCAATAATGAATATGAATAAATAACACAACATTTCCTGAACACTCCTCTAATCTGATTCTGGTCAAACAGCTTCACAGTGTTTATATTCTCATAAGAGCCAACCTCCAAAGGGCCTAATTCTAGTTGCCTCTGCATATTAAACTGGAAATAGGTTGTGTTTTGCATCCTCTTAGTTTCTTCTGCTTTCTTATTTCTTGGCCGGTGTTCTGGTACAGTAAAGTTCAAGCTCGCATGGCCTTCTCCTCCTACCTGCACCGTGTCCAGCTGCGCCTGCTGACCGAGAGCAGAGCCAACACAGGCCCGGTCTGGACACAGAAGGAGCACGATCAAATGGTAAACCATGTCTGCTTTTATCGAAATATCTGCTTCACGTAGTATCTGACGAATATAACATGCTAAAAAAAGATTTAGTTCACCCCATAAATGGCATAGTTTAATGTTGTGGGTGAATTTGATCTGCATCGATTGTTGAGATTTTTAAAATGCTGGTTACTCTGATATTTTTCTTGATATTTTGTGGCTCTTTCTCATTTATAGTCATGCATTCAAAGTGTCAACACTTTTATATGTTGTGGAATGTGCATATGAATTCTGTCTCAGTTATGACTTTAATGATTATGACATTTCATGGATATAAAGCTGCTTTATATCAGTTTCTCAAGTATCCTCTGAGGGAATTTACACTTACATTTATACATTTTACAGATGCTTTTTATGCATTCAAAGCATACATTTTTATCAGTTGATGCTTATTTTAAATACATGATTTTGGCTTCTGCTTGAGTTTCAGAAAAAGGGCTTTTCAGCACATTCATTCAGAAGGATAAAATGGTCTAAAAATGTTGCAAATAATTAATAAATAAACAATAATATTTAAAGGTGCCCTAGAATGTAAAACCGAATGTACCTTGGCATGGTTGAATAATAAGAGTTGAGTACATGGACATAACATACTGTGAGTCTCAAACACCATCGT
>JAUCMS010000031.1:15849284-15859402 GCA_032357445.1 Enteromius radiatus | reverse complement strand
AGGGTTCGGAGCCTGCCGTTCTCCCGGCTCGCTCCCCGGACAGCTCGCCAAATTCGCTTATACCTTCAGCATCCTTATAATCTCTACTATTATAATTAATGAGAAAGCTCGAACTAGTGAAATTATTTAAAAAAAATAATAATACTTATATATGTATATATATATATATATATATATATATATATATACGTGTGTGTGTGTGTGTGTGTATATATATATAGATAGATAGATAGATAGATAGATAGATTAATCTGACACAATGACAAGTGCCTTATGAGTGTGTCTTTGAGAGGAAGAGAGGAACACTGGGGATGGGGAACCTTCATGTTTACTAGCCAATATCTTTACCAGCTTGTCTAAAACAACCCCATGATGCACAGTTGTAAGTCGCTTTGGACTAAAGCCTCTGCTAAATACGTAAATGTAAATATGTAACATGTAAATGGTGGCTTTTCATCTGGAGCACATGATTTATTTGATGTTTGTTGTGATGTTACAGAAAGGTCTGTGAACCTTTGATACTAGTCTGATATGTCTGTTTTATAGCTGCTTTATTAATGTGAGTGCTGTGTACTGTGTGGGACGGGTGTGATTCTGCAGGAGCTGGTGGTTCGCTTTCTGAAGAGAGCCAGCAGTAACCTGCGTCAGGACATGTGTCTGGAGGAGCCCAGCCCTCATCTGTGTCTGTCAGACCGCCAGCGCATCCTCTCCCATCAGCTCGGAAACTTCATTCAGCTCTACAACCAGGTTTGTGGATCCAGTAACAAGTCAAAACTAGCAAACAGCAGTTGTTCAGTACAGACTTTGAGTGGTTCATCTGAAGCTTTTATAGACCCTGTGCAGTTTGCGCTGGCATTTTGGCAGAGGCCTTGAGTAGTTTGAAAACCGTTCTTGCTGTCTGGTTGCTACGTTTTTTTGGATTGTTGCTAGGGTGCTGATAAATGATTTCTAAGGTGTTCTAAGTCATCGGTAAGTTATTCTTTTCTAATTCACTGTTTGCTACATTTTACAGTCGATTCTTTTGTAAAGAGACTTTTATTTAATCATGATGCAGTGCCAACAACTCTATCAGACCCAAGAGTAATGTTGCAACATACAAGCATGAGTTAACATGTTAATTCCAATGCCTCACCTGTTACAGGCTGATATGTACTGAGTGTTTAATTTTTCACCAAAATGATATTGGAAGTGTTCAGGAGAAGCTGTTTTATTGTCTGTATTGTTAGGTCAATTAAGCCTATGTAGTGGCTTTGATGCAGTGTTTTTTCACATTCAGCTCACTGTAATAACATCTCTTGTTATAAAATCTCTTGTAATCTTATAATTGAGTGATTGGAGAAGATCTGTGACTTCCAGCACAAATCACATAAGTCTGTTTAACAGGAGTGTCTGTTAACATTTAAACAGCAGTCTTTATGATTAGGACTGCGACAGTGTTCACAAAGCGTGGCAAAACAAGAATAGTGGAAAAAAACAGAATGATATAAAAAGGTTTGTGTGCAAAAAAACACAGAACTACTGCAACAAAGTGACAGCAGATTGTCACCTTGAAGGCCTGACTGCAGAGAACAAAAGCAACACCCGTGAAAAGCTCCACTTTAATCACAGACACTGCGCAATGCTAGCATGTAAGAAAGAGAAGCAGCTAGAGCATTAGGATCTGAAGCAATCTGCAGATGTTCTGATGGTAGTCAAGTATGGGACGAATTAAGATTCAAAGGGATTAAGAGATGCTGGCACAATTATCCATGTACAGGTACTGCATACATTTTATGCCTAATTCTTACTATCCACAAACCAATGCTTTTCAATTTGAGTTTGTGAAATTCAGGATTAAATGATTGTTTAAATACAGATGTGTTTGTAAATGGGAAAAAAAGTTATTTTCTGCATTAATATATCATTTTAGAGATTTTAGAGTACAAATAAACTAAAAATAAAAAGGTTTTGTCCCAATTTATATTAGGGGGCCTTAACTATTGTGTACTTGCATTTAAATTAATAATTTGGTACAATGAACTTATTGTGTACGTAAATGTTTTTATATTGTGCCTATATTTATAAAAAAATACTTATTTATATCTGTAGTTTATTTATAAAGTTAGTGCTTATTTGATATGTTCCGTACTGTACTGTACTGACCCGTAGCGCTCCGTGGAAACGAGCCGTTATTGTGTTAATTTTGTGTTGAAAAATGCTTTTGCTGCCTAAAGTTTCAAAACCAAAGAGATATTTTTCATAAAATTTTTGACTTGTCCACGCCCCCCTAAAATCCCTTGTTAAACACGCCTCCACTTTTCCACGTCACAGAGTGGGTTTATTCTCAAACACCACCCAAATGTTTCCACACAGAAAGAAGGCGGAGCTATGATTGTGTCTGTAGTGTTGCTGCGGGCGCCATGTTCTGGAGACGCTGTGTGTCGTTTTTTTTTTATATAGGCTATGAGTGGCATATTTTAACAGTGCAGCAAACCTTTTAAAATAATTAGGTAAAATACTGAAATAAATAAATGACTTTTTAAACCGTTTAACTGATTGACTGTATTAATCAGTCAAAATTCTTATCGGCCGGTTAACGGTTAAACGGTTAAAGTGAACATCCCTAATCAAATTGAAAAGCATTTGTTTATGGTTGGTAACATTCATGCATAAAATGTTTGCATCTAGTCTAAAATCATCCCATAGTAAAACATCTTAATAAAGAAATATTGGTTATGTCCCAGATGTTCAGTGTTTGATCCAGCCCCTGTATGTGTTTGATACTATACTGTAAAACTATATGTTGCACTGATTGCTTTGATAGCAAGCAGTTGTAATTAAAGCATCAAGACAACACAACCTTAAAACTAAATGACCAGTTATTTATGCCAGCATTTGTAACATTTTGGGCCGGTTTCCCGAACATGGTTTAAGACTCGTCCTAGATTGAAATAAATGTTAAGAGCTGGAAAAGGCTTGCACTGAGAGATCTTAAAATACATCATTGCCATTGTTTGGTCTTAAAATGCTCACAGATAATGCATTTCTTCAAGACATGTTTCTAAATATTCTTAAATGTCCTAAATTAGCAAAGGTCTAGTCCTGGCTTAATCTAATTCCTGTCCAGGAAACCGGCCCTTTAAGTGGAGCTCAGGGATCATTAATAAAAAAACAAAACAAAAGCAACGGATGACCTCTTTAAGTCAACTTTGTTTAATAACCCTCAGGAAACCAAGCAAATGGTGGAGAGTTTGGACAAGATTCCAGACGAGGATCGCTGCATCAACCCCGATGTTTTCCAGGAGTTTATTCTAGAGGCCAGGTCGGTGTGATGCGTCTACACCACATAACTTTACCAGGACTAATGTTTCAGTGGTCATTTTGCTTGTTCTTTCAGTGAAAATGACTTGGAGGAAGTCCTTACTTTCTACACACAGAAGAATAAGTCTGCCAGCGTGTTTCTGGGCACGAAGTATGACAGCAGCAAGAGGACCAGCGACGAGAAGAGAGACAGTGAGTGACATTTCCTCATGTTTTATATGCCATCTCATCAGCCATGCATCAAATATGACACAGGACACGTTTCAATCATACATGGTGGTCTAAAAGGAAGAGTTCACCCAAAAATCAAAAGTCTGTTATCATTTACTCTCCTCCGTGTCATTCCAATCCCATAAAACGAAACACCAATTACGATATTTTTATGACTTTTAAGTTCTGGTTACATGGACTTTCATTAGAGGGATAGAAATCTCTCAGGTTTCGTTACAAATATACTAATTAGAAATTTTACCAAAGTCTTATGGGTTTGGAACGATGCAAGTAAACTATCCCTATCATTTATTATCTTCCCGTCCATCACAGCTCTGAAATATATATATGTACGAGAAAGCACTGTTTTAGTTTCCAAAATGTACAAGCTTCCTATTTTTATTGTTTGTGAAATTTACTAGCAATTTCTGTGTGAACATTTCCAACCTGGTCTCATAAAAATGGACCACGTTTTGTGCAATATGGTTTTAACGTAGCTTACTGCACGTTTGGTTCTTTGTGTCCTACACAGAAAGACGTTTGTCTTTTAGGATTTAATAATTGACTGATAATAACAAGCTCATGCGTTTTCTCTTTCATGAAGCTGCTGCGAGTATCAACGCAGACGCCTCTGATGGTTCAGACAACGCAGATGCAATAAACAAGACCCAAAACGCAGACAGCACTGCAGCTCAAACCAGAAACCAGGGCCAAAGTAAATTAACCCAGAGCACAGAAAACCGTAGCACAACTAACAAAACCAAATGCAACTCGTTGGAAAATGGACACATCCAAAGAAAAAGCCAAAATGGAGACTGCGCAGTAATTGAAGTGCTACCCAATCCTTTGACTGCCGCCGAGTCTGAATCAAGAGCGTCGCAAGATGGAGACAAAACAAGAGATGGAAACAAGACTCACACTTCTGCTGTCAGGAACAAGAGGACTGTGTGGAGGTCGGGCATCGATCAGCCGAACGCTGCAGCTCTGGAGTGTGAGCACATCGTTTTACAGCACTGCCTCCCGCCGCCTTACGTCCAGCCGCCGCCGCATCCTCTGGCCAACAGCTCGTCTGCGAGTGTCAGATGGGCCTCGGCTCGCAGCGACTCTACTGCTCACGCAGCTGCCCGAGAAACACCTCGGCCAGTCCATCCGTGCAGCTTCGCTTCCAGAACCATCCAGAGATCAGCACGGCCATCCTCCGCAGAACACGGTAATCTGAAAGGATTTTGAAGGCCGATACCGATACAAATATTTGTTGGTTTTAAAATCCGATATATCAGCCGATATTTTATTTTATTTTGTTATAATTTCAGAAACGCACAACAAAACATTAGCAGATTTCCCTAACATGAGTTACTTGTAGTTATTTCTGAGTTTGAATGACTAGCTAATTCCGCTTCACTCTCGGCTTATTTAACAGCAGCTAAACTGGACATGATAGTCACCAATTTTGTCATGCTTATTTGAGAACTGATGGGGATGCTCTTTTAATTGTTATTCAAGCGATGTATGTCTCGTGACCCTCTCACCATGAACACACTTCAGCGATGATGTCACTCGTGGATAACTGCTTCTCTCTGCTCGACTCTGGCTGGATCAGCAGGATGTGTGGCGCGTTATACACGAGTGTTACCAACAGTGCCCTCTGGTGGACAAACTATACAACCCCAACACTCATGACATGGTTGAAGGGTGTTTTGTCCGTTTTTATTTTATTTTTGAAATATTAATTTATTGGCTATTATAAATGCCTATACCGATAGTTTGGAAAATGCCTAATATTGGCTGATAATATCGGCCTGCTGATAAATCGGTCAGGCTCTACTTTCTCGTATGTTTCTCATACTTAATTTTCAATAGGGCTGTGTGATGTTTTTTGGATGATTTGCGGTATATCTTGGTATTTTGTATTTGATTAAACAAATAAACAATAAATAAAGTGAATGTAACCGTGTAGGCATATATGATGTACAAAAAAAGGCTTCCGATAACATTACGTTCTAAGAATGTAACATTGAAATCTAAAAACTAGTGCTTTCAAATTACTATTTAATAACATGGGTTAATGTATACATATTAAAATACACACATACAGTATATATTTTAAAGGTATTAATATGTAAATGCATTTCTATACATATTTTGAAAATATTTACAAGTATTTACCTATGCTGGGCATCGATTAATTGCATCATTTACATGTCAATATTTCCTATATGAAAATTTGGGTGCACCTAACTTTTGTGCTGGTACACCTAAGAGAAAAAGTTAGGCAAACCAGTGCAAAAAGTTAGTCTGAAGCCCTGCACCTTACACAGACATATATTATGTAAACAGAAACTTTTATTTTGGATGCAATTAGTTGCGATTAATTTACTAAAAATGAAAATAATAAAAAAGCACAGCCTTGTGTAAAAAGGGTATTTTGATTACCCCATTGCAGTCACTGTACAATTAGTCCTTTCATACAAATACACTTACTTGTAGGCTTAAAATTCTACATATGTCACATTTATTGTCCAACTGCATATATTTTTGAGCAAAATATATATTTTAGTCAGAATTATTGTGCTCCTATTTCATTACACTCTGACTCACTTGGGCGCACATGTCTGAAGTTTAGCGGAGAATCAGAAAGCAAAAACTTGTGCACTTATTATTTAAATATTTCTATGGTTTTCTAACATTTGCAGATTGAGAATATACAGCTTGCCACATGTTCAGAATATGTTTGTATTATGCACTTTCTCTGCAGTAGCTCAGTCTGTGTCCTCCTTAGTTTTTTTTTTTTCAATTTCAGATATGCTTGTATCAAACTACTGTATATCGATATTAGCGGTATTGCTTCATACTCTATCGTTTATAAAGAATATATTGATATACCGCACAGCCCTAATTTGCAGTTGATCTCTGTTGTGTTTGACAGTCAGTCAGAAGCCCAGTGTGAGTAAGTCCAGACCTGGTTCTGCTGGTGTGCTGAAAGAGACGGACTCGCTGTCAGCCCAAGCTCAGTCCAACCAGCTGGCCATCGTATCTGCTCTGCGCAAACTAGTGGAGAAACAAGCAGCTCGTCAGTACAGCACATCCAGTCACATCAGCCTCCTCACACAGCATGTGAGTCTTGATTTACACACGCTTCTCCATGTGTCCTACTTTAAATTGAGTGACTTTAACTACTGTGTACTTCAGTTTAAATGAATGCATACAGTGCACTTTGTGTACATACATGTTTTTACATTGTACTTAAAATTTAAGAAATCACAAAAATTTGTTGCCATGACTTATCACAAGAAGCAAAAGGTTAATGGAAATGCCGTCATTTCGCAATACTTTGCAAAACTGTTCCAGAACAGTTGAACACAAATATTAGAGTGTGTTCTGACAGAGCAGTCTATTGGCGCTTTTCCACTGCATAGTACGGCACGGCACGGTTCAGTACAGCTCACTTTTGGGGGGTTTTCCACTGGGAACAGTACCTGGTACCTGGTCCTTTTTTTAGTACCATTTCAGCCGAGGTTCCAAGCGAGCCGAACCGTTACCAAAGCGTGACGTGTAAACTCTGCTGGTCACTGATTGGCCGGAGAAAATCGCCATTACTGAGTCACTGAATTGGGACACGAGACACAACAGACCCGCTAGATTTAAATCAGCACAGCCAGCGAAGGATCCGACAGAATTTTTTGTTTGAAGAAACGCACCTTTTTGTATTAACCAAAAATGGCTGTTTCGTGGTCTATTGCGGAAGTACAGACGTTCCTCTCGTTGCCCACATGCCGAGAATGAAGAACACCATTCCGTCTATATACTCCATTGTTGTATGTTTGTTTGAGGCGGGTTAGTCTCGTGTAGCCAGACCTTCAGACTGACGGCTGAAGGTCTGGAATTCATAGCGGCTTTCTTTGGCCAAGGCCCGCCCATAAGGCCGTTTGACCGACATGTCAAACAACCAATCACAGTTTGTTTCGTTCAGCATCACGTTTCGTGGGTGTGGAAATGTCCACACAAGAACAGATCGCCGTGCAACAAGTCAGCATGGAAAATCCCTGAGACACTCGTGGTAAACATTTGTTTGAAGCATATCTCTCCACTTTTTAACAATTCTGGAGAACCGAACACAATACTGAATTGGCCAGCTGCGATGTCAGCATCTGTTGTTTCATGTTTGCCCGCGAACGCAGCTGATATCCCCTTCTCAGTTAACCTAGGTACTTGGCTTAATCTTCCATAATAGAAAACTCCTGGACATCTCTTAAAGAGTCTATGCCGTGAACCTCGCATGCTTTTGAGAATCCAGCGTTTAGCTGATCTTGATAAATGCTCATTGTCGCTCATGTAAACACAACAGTTTTTCTTCCGACATCAGACGTCTGCACTTTGTTTCCCGGCGGACCGAAAATAAACGCGACACTCGCGTCCCTCGGAATTCCGATAGAATTCAACCAATCAGATGACGACTTCGACATTCCTGAAGTGTTTCCAGAAAAGTGTACCATATGCATCAGACGTTTAGCCAACGCTCCGTGGGCGTGACGTCTGAGGCTGAGACTAGAGGCGCGTTTACGTTGATGTCACGGCAGTAGAGGCGGCGCAACTTAACGACACGTGAATAAAAAGCGCCATGTGCTGGCTGTGCACAGAGACTAGAAAGAGAGGCAAGAACCACTCACAACCTGCTAGATAGCTACGCTTTCTTATTAAACGAAGCTGCTGCTTACTATTCAAACGGGAGTTTGGAGCAGTGAAGGGTGGTGCTTGTTGTTTGTTGTTTCTCCGATCACGAATGCAGACATGGTCTTATATTTACGATTCACAATGCAACAGAACTCAGAGTAATTATGTCTCCACTAGTTGCAACAAATGCCTGGTTTGTAATGTGTTTTATTGTTTTGGTGTCATAGCACCGGGATGCAGCGTCACGTTACGGTAAGGGGCGTAACATTTCCATCAGACACTTGAGGTATTCGGCCAATACATCATCAAAATGTCATCAGGCTTCAAAGAGCCTGTTGCACTATATTATTGTCATAGGTTTGCCATAACTTCTTCCTTTAGTGAGAGGTTGACTGTAGGGCTCTCAGTAGCATCGCACGTGTGTTCAGTAGCTGGATGTCTCCATGTTCTCACGCAATTCTCACAGAGCACACGGCATGAAGCTGGAGTGTGTCTGACCCGTTTAGAGATGATCCGGAGTCTGTCAGGAGCGGGATACGCTCTCTGTGTGGTCTCATTATCAGACGCTCCACAGGGGAGGCGCTTTCTGTTGAGATTTAACAAGCAGCCACTTTTCCCTCCAAGTAATTGATTCTTATAAATAAAAGAATGTTACGAATTGGCACTGAGTGCAGGGGTGAGATCAGTTCATGCCCCCCTCTCTTTGCTGAATACCTGAAGCGTTTGAGATGAGACCGGACCACACAGATTCCCCGGCGCTCATGTTACTGAACGCTGTAACTCTAGAAGGTGTTTACTTTAGTTTACTGTGAGTTCACTCGTGTCACGACTTTCCCTCTCCGCCTACAGTGTAATCGCTTGAACAAATACACCAGCAAACTCAAATTGTATTTTCTGGCAAAATCAAACGTCTGGAGCTACATGACGCTTCATAAAAATAGATTACAGTATGCATTCAACGTGTAGATGGTATAAAAGACAGTCCCGTTCACTGACTATGCTTATATTGTTTGCATTATAATTTTAAAGGCAGTGGAACATTCTGTTAATTGGCAATAACATTTCCAGATTTAGATGTAATTTTGTGGGAATAGTTTAATGAACCACCAGAAGCGGTTGGCATTTTCAGCCTTGCATTCTTTGCCTTGGAAATCTGGCTTTACCAGCAATCATTTTAAACACCTCATTCAAGTAATCACTGCTTAAATGAGTGAAAATCTAGCAATTGTAGCCTTCTGAATGTTTTGTTCTTTTTCTTTGGAAAAGAGCAGGTTGAAAATTGCATTGCTCTCACTTTATAATGAGTACTTTCAATGCGGGGTATGAAAATTGACAGTAGTAACAATTCTAGAAGGAAATACATGCAATTATGGGAGGAATATATAGCCTCAGGTGGTTTCGTCTCTTGTGACCTCTGCCAGTCGTCCACTGTAGGCTTTCATAAAGAACTTTTCAGCCTCTGCACGGATCATTAGCACAAACCCTCATTATAACCCAACATAACATTTTTGTTCACCTCGCACCATTTAGCTCCAAATTTAGATTCAGTTGAACGCTGCAATGTTCACGTTGGTTTGAGCTCTTTCAGCCCTCTCTGCTGCTGTTCTTCTGTCCAGGAGAGTGAGTGAGAGGGAATAAAATAATTCATTCACCATCCGTATTAATCATAATCATGAAATAGCGTGACAGTTAAACGGAATGCCGTTTAGATTTGAATTCTTTTTAACCAGTTTGAGACCACTGGATGCTATGGGCTAAAATATGCCTTGAAAATAGGGCTGCATGATTTGGGGAAAGATTTAAATGTAATTTTTCTGATAAAACTGATTTAAAAATACAGGTCCAAATTTGATCATTATTTATATATATATATATATATATATATGGGCGATTCTTCAACTACGGGCACTTTTGGCCTTGTGAACTTGCATTTCAGT
>JAUCMS010000031.1:15779667-15799485 GCA_032357445.1 Enteromius radiatus | reverse complement strand
AAGGGAAAAAAAATTGAGAAATAGAGGCCCAGCTGGTTCCTTTTTTCAAAGGTGACTGGCTTGAACCAATTTGGGAGCGTTGATTATTAGAAAAATAATGCACACCTGAGGTGTAACTCCGCTTCGCATCGTGGCCGCGTCGCCACCTCGGGTGTGCATTATTTTTCTAATAATCAACGGCCCGTCGTCAATTATTCCTTACTTAAAGAATCAGTCAGTAAATCAATGAATCATTCATAAAGACAGTCAATTGCTTCACTTATGAATGAATCAGTCATTTTGAGCGAATCAAGTGAATCGATGACTCAGTGATTGAGACTGTAACTACTGGAAGTTTTAGTTTCATCTTTAAAAGCAGAATTTATTCCCCACCCCATCATTTCATAGTTCTTTATTAAAAAGTTAAATATACTGTATATAATATTGAAAACTTGTGGCTGAAATGGGTATTATGCTCAAGAACAAGGCATTTATAGATGCACTTGTAAACTGTTTACTAATGCATGATAATGTTGGAAAAATGATTTCTAAAGGGTTAATTGAGTATTTGCTAATGCTTAACTAATAATTCATAGTGTGTAGTTATTATAAAGTGTTACCAAGTCCGGTTTTGGATTTTTTTTTAAGCACTTAAAGGCACAATATGTAGTTTTTCGCCACTAGAGGTCACATTTCCGAAACAATAACAGAGGCGAAGTTCGATGACGCAATGATGGAGCGTTGAACACTGGGATATATCGTTTTCACAAATCATGTTCACGGATGAAAAGCTCATGTTTAATCACCTAACCACCTGCACATGACTATTACTTACACAATGAATAATATATTTGCTTACCCGTCTATTAAAACACACGCGAGATAACTACCACTTCCACATTTGTTGCCATAGTATTCATAGGATAGCGCGGATATTGCGTCATTGATAGGTAGGGTTGGGCATCGTTTTCATTTGAACGACTCTGATTCCGATTCCGATTCTTCCTTTCGATTTCAGTTCTTTGTGATTCCGCAAGGCTGCCGCCTTACAAAACAATGCATTCTGGTAGATCATTTGTCCGACTTTGATCGGCGCTGCAGCCGCCTTTCGATCACATGTGCCATCAAAGTACCATGAGAGCTAATGGTCAACAAGAGGCCGTTTTTTTTTAAATGAATGTTGTGAGAGGCTTCACTGCACTGAATAAACTTCTTATATTTGAAAAATGTCCTATAGCTAACTACAAAACCAAGATACAAATAATAAACGTCATATTGCATTATATAAAAGTCATGTCACGACCTGACGGCCGTCTCTTTACTCCTCCCCCGACTGAAAGGGGCTGCTCTCGCCAGCTGGTGACAGGCTAGTGTAGTGCATCTCGAACACACCTATCATTTTGTCACATGTGTTGCATTGTGCCGACCCAGGCTTTTTCAGTGTGAAATAAAGCCAAACTTTTGAGCGCCGCTTACCGTGCTCCATAGCTGCAACTGAACAAGCACGGAAATACGGTGGCCACAATGGAAACCAAAACTTGCGTGTTTGGAACGATGATCGGAACCGAAAAAAAAAATGTATAAACAATTCCAATGGCATCATTATTTTTTTAACGGTTTCAAGTTGGTTCTCGATGCCCAACCCTATTGATAGGCGACAATGAACAGGGACGGTTCATTATTTAAACACTGTGCAAGAGGTTTTTGGATATTTTATTACAAAAATTGTGCCTTTAAAACTCAACTGAAAAGAAACTCTACAGTAATGTTACTGTAAATTTAAATACGGTAATAATAAGGTAAATAAAAATACAGTAAAGACATCATCGAACTGTAAATTACATTACAGTAACAATACTCTTACCATTTTACAGTAAATTACTGGCATCCAGCTGCCTGGAAGTTATTGTCAAATTTACAGCAACCTTCTTACATTGATTAAATAAGCTTTTATAGAAGTGAAAACTGCCTTTATAAAGGTATTCATTTGAGATAAATTTGAGGGATCAAGTCTCAGCCTGCAATTGTAAATTTATTGTCATTGACCAGAAGGTGCAAATTACAAATTTGTTAACTGTGCAGAGTCATTTCATTTCTCACAAAGCTGTCCCATCCATCAAATGCACAGAAACTGCAGTAGAAAATTAGAAGACCCTTGAAAGTAGCTGTGAGAATGTGGCCCCTCGCTGTTTGACGCTTCAGTCTGCCAGATAAAATCAGCTCTGGAGCATGGAGGTCCCACCACTGCTTGGCCCGTGAAAAGCAGGCTGGGATCAGTAGGTTGTGCAGTGCTGTGAGGAGCTAATCTAACATCCTGAGAGCGCGACTGGGGGCGGAGGTCCGTGGAGAGCACTTGAGCAGCCCACGCTCTCTCCTGAAGGGCTCCTTTACAGGAAATACTGGAGCCCCATCAGGGCTCTCTCACGGGAGATCGGTCAGGAAACGGAGCGAAAATCCCCACTGAAAATACAACACCTATAGAACACACACTCACCGAATCAATCTCAGGCCTGCGAGAGCTGCAGGGTTTTATATTGCGGTCAGAAGCATCGGCATGTGAAAGTAAAGCTCTGAGTTTCTCAGAAAGCTTCTTTTGTTCGCTTGCAATTGTGCAAATGTTCTTCTGTATAATCCATCAGCACCTGGAATACAGATCAGGCCTGTAAAAGACTCGCGCTCCGTCTCACTTCAGTACAGTGCCATCAACTTTCTCTCGTGTCTGTGTTTGCTCTGTGTGTGGAAACTATAGTATTTGAGGCTTCGATGTGTTGCACGGTGTATTGTATTTAAAACCTGCAAAATATGACAAAGGTAAAACACAGTGTCTGTATGCACTAAAGCATCACCTACAGTATGAATGAACTGTAAGGAATAACTAATGCATAGGCCTTTTAAACTGATATGTAAAAAGCTATTAAGATTTGGATAATTGTTAAAAATACCACAACTGGGATTTTTGGGGAATGTTTTTCTACATTGTTATTACATTTATTTGAACTAACATACATAAAAAAGTGAAATATTATAAAAAAAATAAAAATAAAATAACAGTTGTATCTATAGGAATATATTGTTAAATATAATTTATTTCTGTGATGCAGCGCTGAATTTTCAGCATTATTACTCTATTAGACTCCAGTCTTCAGGGTCACATGATCCTTCAGAAATATACTCCTTCTAATATACTGATTAAAACATTTGATTATATGATTGGCCTACAAGCTGCATGTGATCTTCTTAAGAACTTCTTCCAGTGAAAAACAGAGATCTCAACATCTCTTCTAAAGATCCTTTATTTTTAAAGTCATGCACTCCTGTGTGGAGCCACAGCTTTGCTTACTGGGATGTGCAGAAAGCGCTGGAACTCAGCCTTTGTGTTAGTTTATGAAATAGTTTTTGGCTTCACAATGTGTTCAGCCAGCAGTAAGACTGTCATACGCTCAGATCAGTTTCACATCCTGTGCATTTACATCCCTTCCACAGAATTCTGCAGATTTTCCCTTAAAAAATACAAGAGAAAATGCAAAAACATCCAGAGATCCCACCTGGGCCTGATCATAAATCCTCTAAATCCTCTTGGAAAAATAAAGTATTAACCCTATAAAGCCTACTGTATCATATTTGTAGGTCTCTAAATTATCAACTTGTTCAAAAGTGTGCTGTTAAACCTGTTTCACACTCACTTCATCCAGTAAAAGCTCTTTTAATGTAATTGTAGAAACATCCAGCTTCAGCTGCTTCTTCTGGAGTCAGATCTTGGCTGTTTTTGATTAAGTAAACATCAGAATAACTTTGGTCGTATCTCCAGATGAACTCTTACTAGCAACTCAGCTTTACTTGTTTCTCCATCAATCATTTTCTAGAAGAATCAGGATCTTCTGAGGAGCTTTACTTTCACTGTTCCTCAGTGGAGCAGTGATCTTCACATGCCTCTAAAACAACTCACATCTTCTGAGGAGCCTTTATTTCTTCATCTTTCATGAATTTGGATCATTTCAGTCTTATCTCACTGAAACATTTTACTGGAGATATATAGTAACCACTGATATTTAGATCATTTTATGTTGGTATCTGTTGTACTGTTATAAAGATCTCATTGATTTACATTACAAGTATCAGCATTTCTTTATATATTGTAAATATCATGGATCAAATATGATTACCAACAAAAACAACCACATATGTACATTTTGTCTAAGGTTTTGATAACCGGGTTGAGTTTGGGATAATTGAGTGTTTCTTTCCCTTCATGTGTAAGGCTGTAAGGCTGAATGTGTTTGGCACCTGGTAGAGCTCGATGCGCTGCTCGTTTCTCTTGGCGCTGGAGTTGGGCACCCGAAGCGCACGGAATTCAGCCCGGAACAGGTTGGTTGCGTTCTTCTCCATTTTGGAGACGTTGAAGCGGAAAACTTTGGACGTTATTCCCTTGGGGCAGTAGTGAAGGTCATCTGCAACGAGAGAGGTCAGAGAACAGCCATCAGCTTCCTCCGATCTCATCACACATTCAGGTAAACCTGTTGTTCATCTGTTTATGCTTTGTGCCACAAGAGTCAGAAGTTCAGAAATGCTGAAACGAAAGCCAAATGTGTGAAGCACTGAACTCAGTGTTGCTGCAGAACAGGTGCAACAAAGCCTTCGGTGTCATATCATATTTCATTTCACAGTAACTGCAATCTGAAGCACATGGGAGCGTCAACACTGTAAACTAATTTGGAGATTAAAAATAATTAAAGATTAAAGAAAATACTATTACATTCTTTCCTCTTTAAAAAGTAATATTTAATTTAGCGCTGTCAACCGATTAATCGCAATCAAAATAAAAGTTTTTATTTGTATGTATATATGTGTGTGCTGTGTATATGTCACGGTGTGTGGTGCAGGAACAAACGAGCCGAGCTTCAACTTCACAAAATAACAATCCTTTAATCTTCCAAAACGGGCAAACAGACAGGCAGACAGGCAGGGTAGAGCACAAACATAAAGCAACCTTGATACCGGACAAACTAAGACTGAACTCAAGAGAACTTATAATAAGCAGGAGAAAATAAAGGCAAAGGAACAAGACACACCTGAACATAATTACACAATTAACAGAAGGCAGAAAACTGGGGGAGCGAACAGAGACGGAGCACTTGGAGAATGAAAAAAACAACAAAATAGTCCAGGGGCGTGACAGTTCGCTCCCTCTCCCGGAAGTCGTCCCTCCTTGACTCGATGGCTGGTCGGTCGCGTCGTGCCTTGGCTCCCGACATCGCGGGCTCTGCGTAGCGGGGAGGTGGTGGGCTTGGCTCTGGGTCCTGAGTGGGGCTCGTGCCGTCGCCCATGACATGAACAGTCACTGAATATTTACATGACACCAGCACCCACTCGATGGAGGTGGCGAGGCTCTCTCGAGGACCATCCCCAGACAGCGGCGCTCTGGTAGTGATGTTCAGTCCCTTCAAACACATTGTTGAACACTTAACACTTACAACATTTACAATCATTGACCGACAAGGGAACCCTGGAGACACTGAACTTAAATACACAAACCAAACACAAGGAGAACTCAAAACACCTGAGAGACACAACTGGAAGAAAATTAACAACAGGAAATACCAAATAAGGAAAAACACGTGGAGTTCAAAACGAAACCAAAACAGAAAGACATGAAAACGAAACTGAACCAGACCGGAACGTGACATTACCACCCCCCCTCCCGGAAAGGCGCAACTTCGTGCCTACCAATAACAAAAATAACAACCGGAGAGGGAAGGTGGACGCCTTGGATCAGGAGCCTTGGGACTGGAACGGCTCTCCTGGCCATAACGCGGGAGTAGGGCTTGAAAATAGCGGACTGGAATCTGTGGGCAACTGGAACGGCTCTCCTGACCAAAACTCTGGAGCAGGACTTGGAAACAGCGGACTGGAATCCGTGGGGAAATGGAACGGATCTCCCTGCCATAATTCAAGCACTGGATTGGGAGACAACAAACAGGAATCCTCGGGGAATGGGAACGGCTCTCCTGGCCGTAACTCTGGAGCTGAACTTGGAAATAGCAGACTGGAATCCGTGGGGAACGGGAACGGTAACGGAAACAGAACATGAGAATGGCGGGCGGGGATCTGCAGGAAACTGAAAAACCTCTTCTGGCCATATGTCATGAACAAGGTTAGGGCATGGCTCTCCTAGCTGTAATTACAGAATGGAATCCGCGGAAAACTGGATCAGGTCTTGCGGCACAGTTTCTGATGGTCATCCTAGTGGCGCAGCCTCCGGTGGGTGTTTCCGCAATGCGGGCATCAGACAGGAAATACCAAATAAGGAAGAATATGTGGAGATCAAAACAAAACCAAAACAGAAAGACATGAAAACGAAACTAAACCAGACAGGAACGTGACAGTATACAATTATTTATTTCTTCTTATATATAAACATAATATTTTTACATAAACCGAACATATTTTTATTAAATATATACATTCATATGTGTGCATTTATATAAACCTAATAAATATACATAGTGCACACACATATTACGAAAACAAAACCTTTTATTTTGGATGTGAGTAATCGTGATTAATCGCTTGACAGCACTAATTATTTTAAAAGTTTACCAGCAGTTAACAGTTTGTTTCACTTCTACAGAGACGCAAGCGCGAGAGAAGCGAGCCGCCGAGGATGTGAGCAGCCGGACGACGACACCCTGGACCCTTTTCCAAAGTTTGGACACTTTCTTCCCTTGCACACTTTATTTTTGTAAATAAAAAGCCTCTCCGAGGCCTGACACCACTCACACTGTGTCTGTCGTTGGCTCGTCCCGTTACATATTATACAAATTAACATTAAGATGCATTTCATGTATTTTCAGCTGATTTGTAAATTTACCCAGCAAGAACCTATTGTAATTCCACATACAGGTTAATACAAATAATGTAGTACTTATCCAGCAAATTCTGTCCCAGCTGACTAAACCTTTTAATTTAGTATTTTATTTAATTATCTTTTAAAAATTTCCTTGGAATAAACAGAATAATAACTGTAAAGTGTTTCTTCTGCTTTGTCTGAGGGCTGATGCTGCTGATGACAGACCACAGTCCATTAGTGATCCACTAAATTCCTGACTGGCTGGCTGGCGACTCAGATGTGGAATATTTATGTAATATGAACAGATTATGCCAGCTGGGCTGCTGCAGTCCCGATCTGGCCAGACGCGCTGCTCATACTGTACCTCATGAAACCGCACACTTATGCAAGCCTCCTTCTTGACTTTGGTGCACAAACTACAAAAGTGTAGAAAGTCACATAAACCTTCTTTCTGATGCACAAAATGCATCAAAATCAAAAAAGAAAGCAGTGCAAAAGAGCAGCCCTGCACCATATGAGAAATATGGTGTGATTTTGTACATCTGTGGTTAACTGGTTATATACAGTATATATATATATATATATATATATATATATATATATATATATATACAGGTTGATCCAATACGCTTCTCACACTGCTCCCCTCAGCTTTAAGGTGGAAAGCCCCACTTTGAGATTTTAAATTCTAATCAACTCTTCGTTTTCCTTCTAGATGATCTCATTTTTCCGACTGCGGTGATTTAGGTGGATTTCACATTATGGCTGATTTTCGCCAGGGCTCCAGCTCGTAGCTCATTTGTTCCATGAATGGAAGTGCAGCGATTGTTGCTATAAATGAAGTTGAATACAAAGATTAGTTTGCAGTCATCAGATTTGGGTCAAATGGCCAGAGAGTGACGTCACAGTGATCACACATTTACCCAAACATCTCCAGGAAAGAAAACAGACTGATTTCATCAGCAGTACTAGTTAGTCTGTGCTTTAATACTAGTTAACTGCAGTTGTTAAGTTCAGCATGAAAAGATAATCGATCAATCACTTATATTTATATAGCGCTTTTAACAATACAGACTGTAGCAAAGCACTAAACATTATCTTATTTTTCTGAATGCTGATATAGCCTAGTGTTATGTAGTAAAGGCTTGCTTTATTCATTTATTTCGTTTCATTTTCTTAATTAAGATGCTGCATGTGTTTATCCAGTCTAATTGAAGTGTGTCTCTCTCTTGACTTTTCCAACAAAAATCCCACCCCCTCTCAGAAAATAAAAAAAACTGACATTACTGAGCTATATGCTTTAAAAGTAACCTATTAAAATGATACAATGGCATTGCTCGGTTCAACGTGTTGGAAAATCGGGAATTTTGTCCCGCGTCAGCATTTATTCAACAGTTAATAACGCTCAATGATACAAGTGGATTTCCCACTTGTATTAGTAGGCTTAGGCTATTATATAGTACCAGACAAAATTTTCTATGAAATACATAGGCCTACACGTTATTGGCTAAATTACTGGTGCGAAGATGACGCACAAGCTCAGTCGCCAGTAATTTAGCCAATAACGTGTAGGCCTATGGTACTATATACACATTACAAAGGTTTAATTGGCATCTTTATTTCAAACGACCTGACCGACCGTGACCCGAATATCATTAAAAATATTTTTGGATGACGTGGGTAACCACAGGTAATTTTGCATCAACCTGCGCATCACTGATTATTATATGTTACTTAATGGACCTGAGATAACATAAACTAACTACAAACAGCATTTTTTTTTTAAACTATCATTAAATAACAAATATGATGTAACATAAATAATGTATGTCATAATGTAACATGCTCATTTTAGTTATTACTAAATGCCTTAGTTAACTGTAACAAATGTTATTAATAACTGTCCAAATCTTATTTGAAAATGTTACAGTATTATTTATATAACTTTGTAAATTCATTTTTATATATACACATACATACATACATACACACATACATACATACTATATATATTTTTTTTTATTTATTTTTATTTATTTATTTTTTATTAATAATAGTTTTTTTAAATATTAGTAACCCTGTTAAACTGCAACGTTTGCTTATATGCCCTCAGAAACAGACCTTTGGCCAGTTAAGTCCGATTTCTGAGGTCCTCTTGTTGGTCGGACTCTAAACATGGGACCTACAGAGAGACTAGGAGGCGTCTCTCGGCTCAGATATAAGCATCCTGTGTCTGGGATTTCCTTCCTCTCCTGCCAGGTGACATGATCCAGAGCTCCTGAGTAATCAGTGCAGAGGTCAGAGGTCAGAGGAGAGGAGTAAACCGAGGAACTGGAGGAGAGGAGGGCAGGTGCTGCACAAAGTTCCTCCCAAATATCAGGAACAAGAGCACCAGGTGCACACTGCTGTCAGGACTAGATCTTCTAGCTGAACGATACCACTTAAAGGGGGGGGGGGGGTACTATGCTGTTGCATGCACTTAGATTTGTTTTCACTATTAAAGAGTTGGATCGTTATGTTACGCATGGAAGTGTCAAAAACTAATTTTCTGTAAAAAAAAAATAAATAAAAAAATCTTACTTCTGGGTTCATACAAGTTTCAGAGTTTTTTATTGTTTTTTTTTTATTGTTGACGGGACTTTCTCGGGAAGATTGTGTGTAAAGAAGTGTATTTTCGGAGAAAAAAAATCTATTTTATATAAATATGATAAAACTAAAGACTTATTGGAGATATGAAGGTTGCAGTACTACTTTATAGGCACTCAACATTAAGAAGAGATTGGGTGAAACTGTGTGTGTTATGTACCCTTTAATGATCCGGTTTTATAGACAGGGCTTAGCTTAAGACAGGACAAGACCTTAGTTAAATTAATGCCAATAACAATTTATACTGTCCACTTTAGACAATTTACTAAGAGTAAATAACTTTGCAACTTTGTCAACTAACAGTCATTAGAGTATTAGTAGACTGTCTGTTTAATATCTTCACACTTTATTTTGATGAGTCCACAACATACTGGACACACAAGAGCGGTGGGTTGAGACCAATCCTGGACCTGAGAGCTTTGAATAGGTCTCTTTTCAAGATGCCTTTCAAAAACCTCACTCCGAAGTGCATACTAACATACTAAGGACGAGTACTTTCATGTATCGATTCTGCCTCGACACAGACCCCTTCTACGGTTTGCGTTCTAGGGTCGAGCATATCAGTACAAAGTTTTACCCTTTGGCCTGTCCCTCTCGCCCGACGTCTTTACGAAGGTCACGGAGGGTGCCCTCTCACCGCTGTGGCAGATGAGCATCCGCATCCTCAACTAGTTCGACGACTGGCTGATAATAGCTCACTCGAAGGATTTGTTGTGTATGCACAGGGACATAGTGCTACGGCACCTCAGCCATTTGGGTCTTCGGGTCAACCGAGAGAAGAGCAAACTCTCCCCAGTGGAGAGGATCTCTTATGGAGCTGGACTCGATCGAGATGACTGCCCGCCTCACCAGCGAGCGCGGGCAGGCCATGTTCAAATGCCTAGATATGTTCAGACACAAAACAGCGGTCCCTCTCAAAACTTTTCAGAGGCTCCTGGGGCATATGGCAGCTGCATCCGCCGCTGGGCTTGCTTCATATGAGACCGCTTCAGCGTTGGTTACATGATCGGGTCCCGAGATGGGCATGGCACACTTCGGATTGACATTTCCCCGGAGTGTCGCTGCCTATTCAGCCCGTGGTCCTACCCTACTTTCCTACTGGTGGGAGTACCCTTAGGACAGGTGTCCAAGCATGTTGTGGTCAACACGGATGCCTCCTCCATGGGCTGGGGTGCTGTATGCAATGGGCAAGCATCCTCGGGTCCCTGGACAGGCGTCCGACTGCTTTGGCATATCAATTGCCTCCAGTTGTTGGCAGTGCTTCTGGCGCTGCGTCGCTTTCTTCCGATGCTGCGCCACAAGCATGTGCTAGTCCGGACAGACAACACTGCGGTTGTTGCGCACATCAACAAACAAGGTGGTCTACGTTCCCGCCGTATGTCACTTGCCCGCCATCTGCTCCTGTGGAGTCACAAGCGGCTGAAATCGCTGCGAGCTATTCACATTCCAGGGATACTCAACCGTGCAGCCGATCAGCTCTCACGGCAGTCCACCCACCCTGGAGAATGACGGCTCCACCCCCAGGCAGTCCAGCGGATATGGAGCACAAGACACTCGGCAGGCCAAGACAGACCCTGTGCAAGGACGAGGAACAAGTCCTGCTGGTAGCGCCCTATTGGCCCTCATGGACTTGGTTTCCAGACCTCATGTTCCTCGCGGCAGCCCCTCCCTGGAAAATCCCCTTGATGAAAAACCTTCTTTCTCAGGGGATGGGCACCATACGGCAGACTTCTCCAGCCTTCCCAGCGCTGTAGTAGAGACAATCTCTCAAGCACAAGCCCCCGCTATGCGGCTGGCTTATGCTCAGAGATGGAGTCTGTTCATCGACTGGTGTACCTCCTGCGGAGAGGACCCACAGAGATGCTCGATCGCAGTTGTGCTTTCTTTTCTGCAAGAGAAGTTGGAGCGCAGGCTGTCCCCTTCGACTCTCAAAGACCAGGGTGGAGCCGAGGGCCCTGGCAACAGAAGCGGAGATCCAAGGTAGAGACGGAGCGACTGGGGACCAAAGTGGAGCTAGTGGGAGGAAGGAGCCCAACAGAGCTGGTGGGAAGGAGTGTCAAGGTGCAGCCGGAGGAGCAGAATCCTAAAGGTGATGGCGGGTCGATGACTGACCAAGGCGAGCCGGAGGGAGCCCTGTGAAGCTGGTGGATCGATGGGTGACAGTGGAGGTGAGGGAGCTAGAAACCAAGGTGGAGCTGCTGAGTCAACGGGCTGAGGCAGAGTACTCCAGCCCTGGCAACAATGGAAAATGGCAGTCCCGTAGAGCGGGTGGGAGGGCAGGTATTTGTGAGTCTCTTCTGGGCTTAACAGGGGAACAGGGTCTGGAGTGGATACAGCGAGATCTTCCACAGGGCAGATGGTGAAGGATGATCTGTTTCTCACCAGATTCCAGCAAAATCTTCAGAAGGACCTTCGGACAACAGCACTTTGATTGGTCCCCCTGCTCCAGCAGGAGGAGGAGGAATTCGGGCCGGACGAGGGTATCCATGGAGCACAATGGAAAAAAAATTACTAAATAGAACAAGAAACAAAATGGAGGGTATGAACAGAGGTAATTGATTTGAGGTCAGTTCTTCTGTCACACTACTCAGGGATCATGGAAGAAGATGTAGGAATTCGTTCAATCAAAGAGCCTTTAATTATCCAAAAGGGAGAGTAAGAGCCACAGAACATCAGGGATGTTCTTGTCCATTCATTAAATGTTTTTCTGTTGTTATACCGAAAAACGCTAACTGAATGGATGAGACCTTACATAGATAATTAATGACTAGACACACTAATGACCAAATAACAATGAACGGGAGAAAGAAGCTGGGTCATGCAGCTCATGGGGAGCAAAAACACAACAAGATAGTCCAGGGGCATGACACTTTCTTCATTTTTAAGTACTGAAATGAACTTCATAATGAAAAAATTCTATTGTTTTTTTGTGGCAGGAACCAGAGTGATATGAACTTATGAGTCGATCTACAAAAATGCATCACTAGTGCTCTATGCCAGCCCCCAGAAAAAAAAATAGCACATGCTGGTTAGTTATGTTTTGAAGCTGGGATGCTGGTTTAAGCTGGTCCTTTTCTGGTTTATGCTGGTCCTTTTCTGGTTTGAGCTAGTTTAAACTGATCTTAAGTTGGTTTGGACCAGTTTAGGACTAGCACATGACCAGCTAAGGTTCATCTTAAACCAGCATCCCAGCTTCAAAACATGTCTAACCAGCATATGCTGGTGAAAATAAGAAAGTTAATAAACTGCTAGCTAATGTTTTCCACTATGTTTTCTCCAAAGTCAGAGAAATATTAACATCACAGCTACTTACAGTGTACCAAAATATCCAATAAAGGACGCATAGTAAAAAGAAATTAACATTTTCAAAAGTTTTCCCTCACTGAAGAATCAGCCTATTATATTCAAGAGCCAGTCCAGAACTGTAGGGGTTAAATAATTTCCAAACAGCAAAGCCTACAGCCATCAGAGCAGATAACAGCAGATTGAAGGCAAATCAAAGCAACTTGTAAAGGCCGATTGAGACACACTATCTTTGAAGAACATTGTGTGTTTTCTTTCAGGTCCTGTGCTGTCTTTTTTCTGCTTCCAAATGGCCAAAGTGAAATGAGGTCATGCGGTAAATATTCTGAGTGCGTTTATCAAGCGCTGTATAATAGGCTGTGATCCATGTGTTTGACTCTGTTATTTGACGTGTCTCTGAGCGAACGTGGAATCCCTCAAAAAAATGACACGACGGCTGAAAGGCCACAGACTGCGAGATGAGATAATGTGCAAAAGCCTGCTGCCAACTCCGGCGCTCACGTGACGAGAAACGAGGGAAGAGAAGGAAAAACGTGTGTGTTTGTGTGCTTTGGCCTGCAAATGCGATCTCTGTTTTGCTTGGAAATTACATCATCTTCTTATTATTAAACATATCAGAAAGACTCTGATCTTCTCTGGCGGCCGTGATTTCCAAAAGCCAGATACTGTTCACCGGGAGACTGTCACCATCTGCTAACTAGGTGTTCCTCCGTCAACAGAGAACATTTTTTTGGAAAGTTGACTGGGACAATGGCAGTTCAAGGGTTTTTGAGAGCCAGTAAATCAGCGACTGGAGAGGCTGGAATGCAGGTGCATGGCTTTATCTCGCACTGCTCCTGGTTAATGGATAAACAGGTCTGGAATGGCAAAAATGCTTTCCAATGATGTCACACAGTCCTTTTTGGATGCTCCGATAAGAAAGAGTACAACGTGTTGATGCACTGAATGCTTGGACACTTGAAAAAAGCAAAATGCGCAAATGATTCCACACGGCACAAGCTTCCAAAACACAAGCACATGAAAAAGCCATTAGCTTAGCTGATGTGAATGGAACGTGAATATACATTACTCCATCCCCGCCACGTTCTCCCATACCGCGCTCGCTGAAACTGAACACTGCTTAATGGAAAGAAAAGCGATCCGGTGTGGATGCGTTCGAGTCTTCCCGCTTGAGTGCTAAAATTCTTTTGTTTGTGCTGTGGGACAAACTGCGGGACTGTTTCTAAAAATAGCACACAGAGTGTTTGCCATAGTGGTGTGGGGGAATCATCATTTCATATGAAGCTCCGAAAATATACATTTGTGACCCTGAACCACAAAGTCATAAGGATTTTTTATTGAGATTTATACATTAATAAATAATCTTTCCACTCATGTATGCTTCGTTGGGATAAAAAAAAAAAATCGGAGATATAACTGTTTGAAAATCAAAAATTGATAAAATCGCCTTTAAAGTTGTCTAAATGAAGCTCTTAGCAATACATATTACGAATTAAAAATTAAGATTTGATATATTTACAGTAGGAAACTTATAAAACATCTTCATGAAACATGATCTTTACTTAATATCCTAATGATGTTTGGCATAAATGTTGCAGTCACATGCTGACATCCCATTTCTGAAAGTAAATGGTTTAAAAAAGAAAAAAATGAAATCAAAATGGGCATTTTCCATGTCTGTTTGTCTTTACAATCCTAAAATGCGACTAAACTAATGTGAATAATAAGTTTTCAAAACTTTTTCTAAGCAAGTCTTGCACTCACAAGCATGTAATATTTTGTCCAATCAGTCGCTCTCTAGAATAAGGCCCCTCCTCCTAATACCACCTGCCACCAACTATATACCAACAACAAGCAGCAAATCAGTGTTCACAAAGAAGACTATGCATGTCAAGGGGGGCTTTTAAAAGTGTTACACTCCAGGAATTAAAAAAAGCTATTTGAGATCAGAAACCTCTTTCTCTGAGGAACGTTCCGGCAAATTCCTGCAAGAACTTTGGTGGTTCCTTTGGAACACTCTTAAAAATAAAGTTCTTCACTGGCATTGATGGTTCCATAACATCCGAGGAATCTTTCCATTTCATAAAAGGTTCTTTATAGTGGAAAAAAGGTTGTTCAGATTATTAAAATCCTCTTCACACTAAAGAATGGTTCTTTAAAGAATTTTTTTTTTTAGAAAACTGTATGAATGTAACCATACCACAAGAAAAGATCTTGAAATATAAGGTTGTTTCATTTAGCAAATTCTATAGGATGAAGGGTAGACGGCAGTAAAACACTGATTAAACCGTTTACTTCTAATCTCCATTCTTCCAGAATATCTTGGTTTACCTTTAAACAGCTTCACTGTGCAATTAAGTGTGCGAAACTAGGAAGACCTTCCCACAACTGAGTGTGTCCTCAAATAATCTGGGGCCAGTCTGGACTTGGACAGAACCCAGAGACACATGGAAAATTGGTGGGGATCATTTTGCACTGACCCTCCGATGAACGAACAGACCAGACAAACCATGCGAATGCTTTTCAGATGTCAAGTTTTCCCATTCCTGAGCAAACGGATTAAAACCTGTTTGGTAAATCTCATCATGTGAATAGCGTAATGTGAGTCACAGCTGCACTATCATCACCTGCCTGTAGCCAACTCTAACAAACAGAATTACATGATATAAATCTTGACACATTTTCAGTATTCAAATATTTCTTGGTGAATTTAGTGAAATGCTCAGGAATTCTTTTAATTGCATTGCACCCATATCAGCATCGGCCATCAGAGAACTAGATCCATTTCTTTTTTTTGCATATTACATGACCTCCTGATCTATTTTATAGCTATTTTAAAGTGTTGCTATGAATACAGAAGGCTCTGTTGTGTTTGGAAAACCCTTCTCTGGTGTGAGACCTCCTCATAGTGGACTTACTGTTTTCAGGGAAGCCCTGGATCATGTTGAATCTGTGTATCTCTTTAGCGTAGTATTCAGTCTCGGTGTTGTCCTGGCCACAGCTCTGATGTCTGTCTCGCCCTAACTCCTCCAGCAGCTCCTTAGTGCTGTTATAGAGGGCCAGCACGTCATCGGGCACCTGACTAGGGTCCAGGGTCTGGGGCGGGCTGGTCAGCCGCAGTTTGCTGAGGATCTGACCCCGGATGGCCTCCACCCTCTTCTTCTTGATGTGGTCGATGTCCACCGTGGTGCAGGTTGATAGTGAGAAACTCATGGTCACGCTGTTTAAGAGAAGGAAAAACAGCAGTCCTCTGCCCAAATGCATGGTTTATTCTGTACGCTTGTCACTCTAGTAAACACAGTTCCAGTTCAGCTGAATAGGTTTAAAAGGATAATGAGAGTGAATTCCAGGTTGTCCTCTCTACGGGCAGGAGTTCAAGTGCTGAGCCTGTTTTCTCCATGAGATTGATTCCATGCTGCAAGCTTATTCCATATCAGCACTGCACGATAATCCCATAACATCCTTAAACATCCATCATTGGCACTTTACAAGAAACCAAACTTTTATCATAGCATTCCGCAGCCGCATTTTCCCCTAAACCGAGCGCTGCGAAAGACTTTTGAGGACTTCGCTGTCAGATGCTCTCTCTCTCTCTCTCTGTTGTCGCTGGACTGCGAGGCTTATTTCGCTCCCGCTGCGCTTTTATAGTCAGACCAGGAGTGACGTGTGCGGTGGGCGGAGCTCTCCGCCGCTTTCCCATTCATGCAATCGCTTTATATAATAGCTAACGCATAGAAAATGTAATTGCACATTACGTAACCCAAAGCGATGGAAACGAGTAGAATATTTTAGAAATGACTGTGCAAACTTAATTATCCACACGCCAAATTTCCTTCTCAGTTGCACGCAGGCGCTCACTCTGACCGCTGGGTTTGTTAAGTTTGTGCGCCTCCTGCTGGAAGTTTAGTTTGATTTCAACACATCAACACAAGCTTTATTCCAACCGCTGAAGTCGTTCTGTATCTTAATTTTATGGCCCTAACTAACTACTATGTACTTACATCATGCAATCTACTTGTGTTCATGTCCAATTGCTAAACACTTTTGCTGCTAATGAGGTGAGATACAATGTTAGGGGTTTGGTGGTATGGGTAGGTTTAAGGGTGGGTTAAGGTGTAACCGAAAGGTCAATAGTGTAATTATATATGCAATTACAGAAGTTAATTACAGATGTAATTACATGCATTTATTTTTAAATATATACGTGCAATGTAAAAACATCCTATGTGCACAACAAGTGCATTGTATCACATGATTACTTTAAATGTATAAAGTGGGACACACCAAAAAAGTTGGTTTCTTGGCTCAACTCGCCCTAGTGAGGGGCAAATTGAGCCAAAGTAGAGTTAAACTGTGCCATTGATTATGCTGAATAAAATTGAACATTTATGCTATGTCAGAAAAAGAGAAATTCAGTAAAAAACAGCTCAAGACACAGGGTTAGAATCCAGCTCAATTAAAGATATGAAAAAATAATAATAAACACTGCCACTGACCTTTCAGAAATGGGCCAGTAGTAGGCAAACATGCAGTTAAATACAATTTCATAAAAACCTCAGTGATCGATTTGCAAAGGCCAATTTAAAATTTACAGAACAAAATCAAGTTTGGTCTGCAGAACCACAGTAAAATAATTCTTTATCGTCATAAGAAGGGATGAGCCACTGGCACAACTTACCCCATGGTCAAAACAATTTCTTTTTTACAAAACTAGGTGGCTCAAACTTCCCTGCAGGCTCATATCACCACGCTCTCCCTACTTAAGTTATATGCAGGTCGAAATGCGAATAACAGTGTTTTCATAATAATCATATTTATCCACTCTTCGACAGAAATGTAAGACTTTATTTCAAAATAATTTCAAGTCATTCATAATTATATTCATGTAATGAACATAGTTTCAATATTAAGTATAGATCTTTATATATGTAAGCATCAGTTTACGGTTTCAAATGCAACCGGGCAAAGAAATGTTTGGCCTTGTAAGACCTGGTGATCTTCATTCAGATTTCACTGTCCATGACATGACTTCAATTTGCATGTAGGAACTGATGTCAAGTTACAGCGGGAACTTGCATATCAACATTTCTATATATGGCAAGATCCAAGTGTCTTAAATCAACATCCAGAGGCAATGTCCTAAACAATATAAGACCCCAGATTACTGGCATGCAACCAACTATCCCTTAAAAAACAAAAATAAACAATACACCATAAGTGGATGTCAGAGCCCTCAATGACCGTTACTGTCCCACGAACAAGCACAGACATCACACACATTACATCATATTACAGCACATTATAAAACATCTGAACTGTGCTTTATGTCTGCCAATAATGGCCTTGAGTTTTGGAAAACTGTAGTAAAATAAATGTTGAGTACTTGAGGTGTTTAACAAGAAAAGAAAGACATTTTATGTCTATGCTCTGGATAATTGTAGATTCATAGGCGGAACAAACACGTGTTTGTTTAAAAGTCTAAGTTATTATTTCTAAGTTAATAAATTAATTCCTAAAATCCCCCTTATTTCATTTCTCTCTTTCATATATATATATATATATATATATATGTGTGTGTGTGTGTGTGTTATAGAATGACCACAACACATCAAACTCTGGGTAACATTACATAGGCTACACAAGAAAGCAAGAATGAAAAATAACTAAGAAAATAATTAAGAAAAAAACTGTTTTGGGGGGTACAACTGGTGGAATTTGCCTTTGATGCGACTAGGTTCGGCAGTGGCGTGACGTCACTTCCGGGACGCGGCTCCGTTAGAAATGGACGACAGCCTTCAGCTGGCAGACGGTGGATTTACTAAAAATGTGAGTTGAATAGCTTTTAAACAGTTTTCGACATTCGTGCGTCATGGTAAGCAGCAAGACGTGCGCACGTGCACGAAGAAGCTCACAGAAAGCCTCGCGCTGAGACTGAAACTGAGTTTCAGGAGAGTTGTGTGTGGGCTAAATAACTGATTTGCTGCAGATCTCTTTACTTTAATAAACAGAAATAACATGAGTTAGTGTTGTTTGTATGCTGAAGGGAACGCGTACTTTGTGTTTGTTCCTCTTCTGTCGCGTGTAAACAGAGGTGGCGCGTCATTGCTATAGCAACAGTAGTGGCGTCAGTGTAGCAAACATTCATAACACAATACTGAATATGTTTATATTCATATCTTTACATCAGAAATAAATGTAGCACAACAAACACTACCATTATGTGTCAATACTTTGCGTTAAAAATAATAAAACATGCTTGTTTTGCATTATAGTAATGTAAATATGAACATTGCATGTCTTCAGTGCTCCTGACCTTTTATGATTGTTTTTAAATAAACATCCTTTTCTTTTAGTAAAACATAATGTCTTATTTCATTCTTGTTCACTCTGGGATTGAGGATGAGCAGCTTGTTGTTGCCAGATTTTGATTATGATGATATTGATTTAGGTTGCCAGATCAGGCAGAAGAGCTCGTCAGGCAGCTGAGATGATGAGCGCTGAAGACTCCCGTCAGAGGAAATCATCTTCATCAGCCAGCAACGCAGCAGAGGTCAGTCCTCGTTTTACTGATTGAATGCATCTGGACTGAAGAACACGCTTTGATGCATGTCTTCTTTAGCAGTCCACATCAGGAAGATGTGACTTGTACAGCAGATTGTCACCCGAGACACATTTATAATAAATAATAATAAATCTGCTCCCAGCATGAATAAATAATAGACATGTAGACTAACAATAAAAATATATTGCAATACAATATGTATCATGGATAATACAGTTTAGACATTTAATTTAGACTTTTATTCACATATATAAACCATGATTAACACACAAACACAACGAGCACGGTGAATATGGTAAATCTAGCAGTAAGCTCACACACATTTGAGCTTCCATGCATATTAATTCTTCTTAAAATACATTAGGTAAATGTACGTAGTCAGTCTAACATAATTCTTGCTGTTTATACCAGACGATGAATAAGGGTCTTATCTAGCGAAACGATCGGTCATTTCCAAAATAAATAAAAAAGTTTAAGTTTT
>JAUCMS010000031.1:15758859-15770727 GCA_032357445.1 Enteromius radiatus | reverse complement strand
GATTAAAAGAAAAAATAACAAGAACCGTACAGAACCGAAAACCGTGACCCTAAAACCGTAATACAAACCGAACCGTGGGTTTTGTGAACCGTGCCACCCCTAAAAAATACATACCTCTGTGGAGTTTTTGTGCGCCACCATTTTAATGCACCTTACTGCACGTTTCACAGTATTTATTATTATATATATATATATATTATATTTTTTATTTATAGTATTTTATTATGTAGATATAGGTACATATTGCTATGTTTTTATTATATTGATATAGGTATTTATTGCGTCGGCTTAACAATTTACTGTTGAACTAATGTCAACAAACACAACTTATGATTTTAATAATGCATTAGTAAATGCTAAAATTAGCATTAACTAAGATTTAATAAAGAAGTTAACTGATGTTGACTAATTAACCTTAGTGTAATATGTTACCAAAAACTTAAGATGAACACGTAAAAATGCTCAAGCTAATAAATATTACTAAAAACTTTATTTACTGTTAAGTTTTGAAAAATTAAAATGAAAACAGAAAATATATCTTAAAAATAGGTCTAATTCAAAATATTAACTAAAGCTCAAATATATGTAATTAAAATGAAAATAATTAAAATATAATAATTAAAATAAATGAATAGCATCTCATAACTAGTTGATGCTTTTGCTAAATTCACCACCGCAGTGCTTGTGATTTTAGAGGGTTGCTAGGGTTTCGTGATGCAGTCGCTAGGGTGTTCACGCTGGTTGCTAGGTGGTTTCTTACTGCTCAAAAATGCCTCAGATCTCCCTTTGGTCTTGAAACCTTCCTTTACTACAAGTCTGTGGAATTTGATCATCCACTGTGTGAAAGCGTCAGGAGGGACAAACAGACATGTGATTGTTACCGTTATAGTTTTTATCAATGTCAGTAATATATTAAAACTATGCATAATGTGTACTCTAGTGTGGTCAAACGATTATTTAAGCTCAGTTTTACCAAGTATTAGTATAACCGTTATCGGTTCACAAGCTTCTTTACTCTTTCATGAAAAAAGCTGCTCAGACTCATGAATAAGAACATGACATCATCTTGTAGAGCCGTGACACATGACTTTTTGATAGAATCAGCATCAAAAAGCGGTTTCACATCATTGTGGATTCCCTCTCGACCTCGTGTCACAGGTGGCATGGCGACCTCATTTAAAAACCGTTGTTTTCTCTCGCCTCTTAATCATGGCGTTTGCATACCGAGAGCTTTACCTCGTCGCGCTTCACATTGAACTCTGGGTCATTTGTGTCGACGGTGCATTATTCGAAAAAGTTGAGATCCAGTAGAGCGTTTGCGAAGGCTGGACGTAGAGGCTTTTTGATGTCATTGCACTAAGACCATTAAATTTGACTGGGGGTCCATGGGGGCCCGAATCTGCTGAACGCACTGCTTTAGAAATGAGGAGACGGTGTCACCTCGCTCTCATGAATATGAAGCAGCGCTCGTGCGCGCCTGCATTTATTTGTATATCAGGAACACAGATGAATCTTGTCAGTGACTAAACGAGGCTGGCATTTTTAATTAGCTTTAATTAAAAATGAGAGAAAAGGAAGTTATCAATGTAGGATAGCGGGGCTTGTTACGAGGGTCAGGGAGATGGAACTGAACGTGGCTTTTGTGACAGGATTCAGAAAGTCTGAGAGAGAATGAAAAATTACTTTAAAATGGACATGATGATCTCCTTGAGACTTTGAGGAGTACTTGAAATCATCCAGGCTGCTTCATCAGGTACTAAGGCAGCTTTTTGTGTATTGATTGTGCAGTAGAATTATTTGTAGAATGCATGACGCCAAGCTCAGTGAAATCATACCGTATTCAATACCACTAACTATTTAATAAATCTTTCAGCGTAATGAAAAAAATAATGTTTTGCCCAATATATGCTACTTTAAGTTTCTATTGCTCACCAAGGCTGCGTTTATTATTTATACAATCACAAATACAGTAAAAATAGTAATATTTTGAAATATTATTTCAATTCCAAAAAACTGTTTTCTATACAGATATGTAGTAAAATGTAATTTATAACTGTGATGTTCAGCATCATTACTCCAGTCTTCAGTGTCACATGATCTTCAGAAATCATAATAATATACTGATTCACAGTTTAAGAAACATTTCTGATTACTATCAAAGTTAAAAACCATTTTGATTTTGTAGCCTTATGAATGTACTTACTGTCACTTTTGATCAATTTCATGCATCCTTGTTTAATAAAAATATTGATTTATTTTTAAAAAGTCTTATACATCTATACATTTATATTACGTGATGATTAGTGCGATTATATATATATTTTTATTTTTTTAATGGTCTTCCATTATGAATCCATTTAGACATAGATTGAAAGTTTCATGCACTCCTAATGTACAGTAGTCTTTCACACTGTACTTCCAGACCCTGGCCGGTCACAACAATCACTGCTCAGACGTTCTGTGATTGAACATGTCAGTGTGAATTAGCCTTGAGAGTTATGCAAGTTATATAACTAGATCGTTACATTTAAGGAAAATGTGATTGTGGTTTGCTCATGCGTGCGAAATGTTGTGCTGTGGTTGGTACAGTTGGTAACATGTTTCTTGGTGGTCACTAGGGTGCTCAGAGTGGTTGCTAGGTGCTGTGTTTCTGAGCCTCATGATTCTTTGATGTTCTGGTTTGAGTTTGTCTTTTGTTTCAAGTTGCATCTGTGAATGTAATGGAAATGTTTTAAGCACTTTTATAACCCTTTAAAGCCTACTGTATCATATTTGATATACTAGTTTCTTAAGCTGTCATCTGATCTATAGTTTAGAGTTGTTGTTATCAGTAAAAGCTCTTTTAGTGTAGGCTAATTGTAGAAATGTCCAGCTTCAGCTGCTGCTTCATTGTCTTAGTTTTTTTGATCAAGTGAACATCAGAATAACTTTGGTCATATCTCCAGATGAACTCTCACTGGACTGAAGCAGCTCAGCTTTACTTGATTCTCCATCAGTCATTTTCTAGAAGAATCAGATCATCTGGATCTTTTGAGGAGCTTTACTTTCACTGTTCCTCAAGCCTCCTAAACATCTCACATCTTCAGAGGAGCATTGCATTATATGTTTGGATATTGCATGTACATATTTTTATACGTATTAATTGATCGGTGGCAGAAAAGAGACATCAAATACATTTACAATGTTACGAAACATTTCTATAAATGCAAATATTTATGTTTACATTTTTTGTTTCGTATTCACAATATAATTTCCAATATTATGGCAGACTTTACGGGGTTAAATTTGTGAAATTATATACAAGAAAACATTTAGCAGAATATCTGAGCTGCTCTTTTCCCAATTAAAAGTGAACTCTTCCTTTACATAATGCAGCCATGTTTGTTAATGACTTATGAGTTATTATTAAAAAAGTGTTTCTCGTACAGAATGTAAAGTGAAAGGTTTTTATAGTCATTGTTCCAGTCGTATCAGTTTTGAACAGTTCAACTTTGAGTGGTCAATGTGACCAAAGTTTTGTTCATGTTTTATTTATCAGCCTCTGGTTTAATTAGCAAAGCTTTTCTTTTACTTTCTTAGCTCTGTCAGACTGTGTTTGACGGTGATTGTCTAAACGTGCGCTCTCGTGGCACACCTGAACACACTCCAGCAAAAGTCTGTCCAAAAAGAGGAGAAGGGCTGTGAAAGTTTGTCCTTCTTTGGGAGCGCTGCCACGCTCTGTCCTGTCGAGTTTTGCCAATTAAAGCGGGTTCCCACTGTTCCGGGCAGCGGGCATGCGGCTCTTGGCACCGCGGCTCCTGCCAGGGCGCGCCGTGACTTCCGACCCCACACAGATGGGCTCGCAGGCAGGCCTGCGCGCCTGGAGCCCGGCCCGAATGGACACGGAGGTCGCCGCTCTGGCCTGAAGGGTCCTGAGGGTGGCCGCCGCTGACAGGGCCCAAATGCTCGGCGCCGGGACGAGTGCGAGTGTGTGTCGGGGTGGGGGGGGTGCTTTCTGGGGAGCCCCTGGCCGGAGCGCCGCCTCACAGCGGGAAGAGATACTGTCTTGATCACTGAATATTCATGGCCGCCTGGTCGTCGTGACAGGGGGCAGCGCGGAAGAGGATGTCAGCGCGAGAGTGAGAGAAACGCAGATAGGGAGGAAATCAAATGCCAGTTCACACACAATATAAACAGAGCCGCGCCGAGGAGACAGACAGCATCTGTGATGATTGCGGGGATTGTGGGAAATGCTGCAACTCGCTGTAACACCCGGTGGTAGCTGCAGCATATGGCCGAATGCGTCTCGAGAAAAACTTTATGCCGCTCGCGTGGTCGGTCTAAATGCATAATCAGGCTCCAAGATCAACAAAACTGGCTTTGACGAGTAAATCAATCTGACTGTAATAAACATGTAATTCAGTTATAACAAGTTAGTATTTGTGGTAACGGTTTATTTTATAACTAGTTGCTTATTAGCATGCATATTACTACAATATTAGCCATTTATTAGTAGTAATTAACCACATATTAATGCCTAATTCTACATCCCTGATCCTACCCAATACTTAAGCTTAACAACTACCGCAGTTACTGTTTAATAAACAGCAAATTAGGAATTGAGGGAAAAGTTGTAGTTAATAAAGCATTAGTGTTGCTTATTCTCAAATGTGTGACCGTATTTGTAAAGAAACTGTTACATTACTGGTGCAAATCAAATGAATTACTGATGCTTGGGAATGCTTACAGCAAGTTTCTTATCTTAGATCTTAAGTTAAGATATGATATGTTAAATTAGAATTTTTCACAATTATTTTTATTTTTAAGTGTACTTATAATTGTTTTGTCATCAAAATGTTACACGTCTTAAGTGTCCTCTAAGAGTCTTCCTACCATTAAACATTTATTCTTTATGTTGTAATACCATTGTTGGACAGCGCAATTGTGTTATTATTATGATTTAGTTTTTTACCCGTTGGCTATCAGATAATTTTGAAGATGGGACAGCTGTGGGGTTTTCCTAAAGTTAAATCAGTTTTAAGAGTTAAGTCAAGTTAGGAGGTTTCTGTAATACCCTTTTCCTATTGATGGCTAACATTGCTTTTGTCCTAAATGTGGTAAGAAGATAAGATTTTAAAGTCAAAATCTTTCTGTAATTCGCCCCCTGAAGCTTAACATTAGGGTGCTGCGCATGACATTTTTGGAAAAGTTTTCACTCATAAATTGGTAATCATTTTCACAAATAATAAATAATAAATTAGAGAACTGCAAGTAAAACATTCAATTAAGCATAAAATTTGCTAGCTTTTTTTTTGGTTAAATCTACTTCAGCAGTCTTTGTTTTATTTATTTTTTATTTACTTTATTATAGTGTTGCACTATTGTTAACTCTCTATATTTTGCACAGAATAACCTTTGTTTCCATGCAGAACCATTGTGAATCATTTCACAAGGGATTCTTCATCTAAAAATTAAAATACTCATTCTCATGTCAGCCCAGATCTTTGAAACAATGTGTGACTTTATTTATTCGTATGTGCAAATATGACCCTGATTTAGATCAACATCTGCAAGCTGAATATTTAAGCTTTACATTAATGTATTGGTGATACAACTATCTGAACATCTGGTATCTGGGGGTGCAAAAAAAAAAAAAAACCAACTAAATATTGAGAAAATTGTCTTTAAGGTTGTCCTAATGCAGTTCTTAGCAATGCATTTTAGGACATTTATTCATCAGTTGGGATCTTATGGATTACTGTCGTGTTTGTCTGCATGATTTTTGAAGCATTAACTTTGAGAATTCAATCCACTTTCAATCACATGGTTGCAATCATCTTGGAATCACATAGATGTATTACTTTTGAAGTTTTTGGGCCGGTTTCCTGGACAGGAATTAGATTAAGCCAGGACTAGACCTTTGCTAATTTAGGACATTTAAGAATGTTTAGAAACGTGTCTTACAAAAATGCATTATCTGTGAGCATTTTAAGACCAAACAATGGCAATGATGTATTTTAAGATATCTCAGTGCAAGCCTTTTCCAGTTTAGACAGCTCTTAACATTTATTTTAATCTAGGACTAGTCTCAAACCCTGTTCGGGAAACTGGCCCTTTGTGTTTATCTGAGAAAGAAAGTCATAAACATCTAAACCAAATATTGAAAGGTGCTGAAACAATGCACTATGCAACCAAAAACAAAAACAGGCTGCGGATACTCACAACGCAACCAAATACAGAAACAGACTGAAAATACTCGTAACGCAACAAATACGGAAACATGCTGCAAATACTCACAACGCAACCAAATACAAAAACAGGCAGAAAAAAATTTACAATGCTAAAAATATGGAAACAGACCAAAAATACTCACAACACAACCAAATACAGAAAGATGCTGAAAATACTCAGAACGCAACAAATATGGAACCGGCCACAAATACTCACAATGCGACCAAATACAGAAACAGACTGAAAATACTCGTAATGCAACAAATACGGAAACATGCTACAAATACTCACAATGCGACCAAATACAGAAACAGACTGAAAATACTCGTAATGCAACAAATACAGAAACATGCTGCAAATACTCACAACGCAACCAAATACAGAAACAGGCAGAAAATACTCACAACGCAGCCAAATACAGAAAATACTGCTGATAGTCACACCACAACAGATACAGAAACATGCCGCAAATACTCACAACGTAACCAAATACAGAAACAGGCCGAAAATACTCACAATGAAACACATACAAAAACAGGCCACAAATATACTCGCGTTGCAACCAAATACAGAAACAGGCCGAAAATACTCACAAAGCAAAAATACGAAAACAGACCGAAAATACTCATGCAACCAACTACAGAAAACACTGCAAATACTCTACTGCATCTGCTGCATATGTTGTAAAAATTATATATATATTTTTGTGGGTGTTTTTTCAATTTGCATATTTTGCAGTAAACTATTAACAAGATTTAACACATTTCACCTGCATTTTCTAGACATCCCAGTGATTCCAGACCTAGAGGAGGTTCAAGAGGAAGACCTCACCATGCAGATTGCTGCTCCACCCAGGTACCCTTTAGTCCAAACAATAGTCATCATCAAGAAAATCTCATGCTTCAAGAGCTTGCTGAGAAACTTACACTAGAGACTTTTACTGCTAACATTCTTGCTGTTATATTTAGATGCCTCTGAGGTGCTACAAACCGACATGTGTTTATGATCTCTCTTGTCTGCAGTATCCAGGTGAACAGAGTTATGACCTACAGAGACCTGGACAATGACCTCATGAAATACTCAGCTTTTCAGACCCTGGTGAGACACTCACGCATCATTACCCATCAATCCTTAACAACAATCTCTGCTGCTTTGTGTAAATCAAGGATGTTGTGAGGAGCATCAAGTTACTGCATAATGCATCCTTCACGTCCTACAGTGTCTGTTTTTTGACTGACCTGGCATTACGTTGCAGTGCTTCAGTATTTTCAGTAATGGCTTGGCTAATGTTTTGGCTATATTGAATGTTTATCAGGATGAAGAGATTGACCTGAAGCTACTCACAAAGGTTTTAGCCCCGGAGCAGGAGGTGAGAGAGGTGAGCTCTGCCAGTAAATATAGCGTCTGTCCGGCTCTTTCTAGGCCGTGTAAGAGGGTCAGTCCAACAGATTTATGAAATCACCAGCAACATTCCTCATCTCCTACTGTCCCACAATGTGTTACAGGACAGTTCACCCAGAAATGAGCGCTCTGTCTTCATTTACTCGCCCTCATGGCCGTTCCAAACTTCACTTTAATATGTGGAGCACAAAAGAAGACGTTTTGAAGAACTTTCACTCTTTTATATAGAATGACAGTTAATTAATGACAAGGACCAAAAACATCAAAATTATAATAATAAAAGCACCATAAAAGTGCATATAAACATGATTAATAAAAAAAAATACACTTACACATACTTTATGTAATGTGTGTATACAGTGTTTTAATTGTGATGTCTAGAGCTAATTTCAATATTTTATAACCTTTCATTATATTTTGTAGATGTCTTGAATCTTATGTATTTGTTTTAAATGGTTAGAAGAGCTGCAACTTTTAACAATTACATTTTCCTATATATATATATATAAACATAGGAAAATGTCATTGTTAAAAGTTGCAGTTTTAGTATATATAAAACCACAATGCTTTACACAGTTTTTCACTGTCAATAAATACAGTGTGAACATTTTTAAGTGATCACAGTTTGAATGTCAAAGATATTTTGAGAATCCTTCTCTGTTTTATATACAATGACATTATTTAAGACCAAAATTATCAATCAAAATATTTTAAAAAAGCACCGTAGTGCATGTGATTTGAGTACTATGTTCTCATTATGAGGAAGTGAAATATGGCACGAGTCATAAAATCTACTTTATTCCTACATTTTTCAATAATTTTGGAGCTCGACAGACACGCTAATTTTGAACTGTCCTATATATCACATTGTACGGAAATTAGATGCATAAAGATTTCTCAGGAAATCTCCATTTGTGTTCCTCGACAGGATCGTAAGTAGCTTCATGTTGAGGTGAATTGTTGCTCTGAATGCAGTGTCTTTGTCCTGCTCCTCTCTCTGAAGCTGATGTGATGGTTTGCAGGAGGACGTGGGCTGGGATTGGGATCATCTGTTCACCGAGGTCTCCTCTGAACTCCAGACGGAATGGGATCAAGGAGAGCGGGAAGAGCAGTCTCCACTTCCTGTGGCCTGAGGATGGATTTGCACGTCATGTGTTCAGATAGGAAAATATTGTTCATGTTGAACGTGATTCTTGATGGCGTCATGTCGTTGCTTACTCTGTGTGTTTGTCATTAAAGTTAACCTTGCTAACTTAGAAACACTGCTTTTCTTAACTAGATCAATCTGGAGACATTTGTCACCGCTTGTAGTATCTGAAAAAAAAAACGCAAATCCAAGGTTAATGAGCGGGGAAACTAAAATCCAGTTGATTGAGTTAAAATGAACTTTGCACATCTGAGCAAGCTGGCCTTATCATTATTGACCACACCATCGACCATCTGAGCTCGTCCTGTTCTCACGAGCTTCATTCCTGCGTTTCTATCACTCTGTGTGGATTAACACAATAACATGCTTCATTTAAGACAGAATATCAAATATATGCATTTAAATGTCACTATTTGAAAAATGTGGATTTCATGTAATCATTCATAATCAGTAGTTAAAACTGAATTATTATTATTGTGTATTATGTATTTGGTTTTAAATGGGTTAAAAGGGGATCCATCATTTTGACCGGTAGATTGAAAATAAAATAGTAAAAATAGCACGTTTGACACAGTGTCGTTATTGACAAGTAAAATTAATACTTATACGTTTTTAATAAATTAAATATAGCTAAATAGAATTAAACACAAAATAGAAATGTTTAATAACTGAATCTGAAGTACTTTAATAGCTAAAACCAAAACTGAGATATAAATATAAATTAAGGCAAAACATAAATATTAAGAAAACTAATGCAAAAGTTAAACTATGATAAAAAATAAAAGAATTTAATACTATAATAGTTTATGAGTAATACTAAAATAACACAATGCAAACACTTTTTTTTTTCTTTGTTTTAATGACAAACTGTTTAATCATAAATTATTATGGGGGTATAAAATGTAATTATTTTTTCCAAATATATAATAATACTATATCACTTTATTTTAATGGCCCACTTTAGACAATCTACTAACAGTAAATAACTTTGCAACTACATGTCAACTAGCAGTCATTAGAGTATTAGTAGACTGTCTGCTTAATACACAACACACTACATACTGACTATCAGAAACTTACTCTACTAACCCTAACCCTACCCTAACAGTTACTCTGAGAGTTATAGACACGGAGTTGATGTCATGCATTTGCAAAGTTACTTATAGTTAGTAGACTGCCAAAATAAAGCGTAAGCTCTCACCTAACACTGGCTCGAGGTCTAGCACAACTTTTCAAGCGTTATGCAAGACGTATCTCAAGAACCTGTGATGTACAGGAATACATCCACACACATAGAAACACTCTCTTGTTGTACTTTCTTTCTCTCCTCACATGAGCTTTTTTGGGCTCTTTTAATGAATTCTGCCCATATGCCCCGAGCAGCTGCCGCGATGCCCCTTCCTCCCCCCCTGCCGAGCTGTGAAGTGCCCATCCATGTACAGACAACCTCTAGCTGTCTCTCTCAGGGATGCCAGTGCCTGGCACCGCGCTCACAGCCAGTTTAGGAGGCGGCCGCTCAGATTAAAGCACTGTGATAGCGGGTAACTGACCCGCCTCAACCAAACGCTCCCATAACCGACCCGTCGGACTGAGGATTAGGTGACAGCAAGAGAGAGAGAGATGCTTGGCATGAGACTGAGTCCAGCTCCTCAAAGTCACCTCTCTCTTTCTCTCTCTCTCTCTCTCTCTGTATTTGTCGTTTTATCTCTCTCCATCTTGCTTTCTGTGCAGCTCCACTGTACTGCTTCTCTACTCAAGATTATGGCTTATTATAGCGATACAGCACCAAAATATGATCATTCTGTCATCAGTGATTACCCTCATGTTGTTCAAAACCTGTGTGACCTGTAACCCTTTGAATGCTAATGTATCATATTTAATACTCAAATTTCAAAGTGATCAAAACTTTGCTGTTAAACCGGTTTCACACTCGATCTCCTCCATGCTTTCTGTGGTCTGATTGATGGTTTATTCAGTAAAAGCTCTTTTAGTGTAATCGTAGAAACATCCAGCTTTTGATCAAGTGAACGTCATATCTCCAGATGAACTCTTACTGGACTGAAGCAGCTCAGCTTTACTTGATTCTCCATCAATCATTTTCTAGAAGAATCTGATCATCAGCATCTTTTGAGCAGCTTTACTTTCTCTGTTCCTCAGCGGAGCAATGATCTTCACAAGCCTCTTAAACATCTCACATCTTCTGAGGGGACTTTATTTCTTCAGCTCTCAATCAGCATTGAATTAAATTGCATTATAAAAAAAAGGAGTCATATGATGTTGCTAAAGCATTATTTTGTGTATTTGGTGTACTATGACACCAAAACAATAAAACATATTTAAAAACAAGGCATTTGTTGATCCAGTGGAGACATAATGACTGATGATCATGACTTAGTTCTGTCTTTTTACACGTGGTGTTGCATCACGCCTCGTAAACATAACACCATTGGTGCGTCTCAATCAGCTCCCTTGTTCAGTAGTAAGAGAGTTGGCCATTTTAAGTCTCAACTGCGAAATTCTTGCAGTGCACTGGACTGTTCGCTACCTGAAAAATCCAACAGCGCACCGCAAAAACTAGGGAGCATCGGCGCTCACCATGCTCCCCTACCGGAAATAACGTCATATTTCTGAAGCGTGAAACATAAGCCACACAAATGAATGCGATATATACAATGACATACGATAAAAGATTTGAAAAGATGGACTGGTTTGTAGAATATTTTAACATAAACACACAACGCTAGACCGGTAATGTACACATAATTATTATTTAGAATTAACACTTGGCTGAAATGTAGTAGGAACATGTAACAGAACGATGTGACTAAAGAGAATAATAAGGAATATGTCAATTAGATTGGTCCTGTGTATTGTTTATTGATTCCAGTGATGTGCATTGAGTCAGGGAACTTACCAGTGACTGAACTCCTGTACAATATCTGATTCACCAGCTCGGGAGCTAGAGAGCTGATTGAGACGCACCCCATGTCTGCATTCGTGATCAGAGAAACAACAAGCAACAAGCACCACCCATCACTGCTCCAAACTCCCGTCTGAATAGTGCGCAGCAGCTTCTTTGAATAAGAAAGCGTCACTATCTAGCAGGTTGT
>JAUCMS010000031.1:15743907-15755665 GCA_032357445.1 Enteromius radiatus | reverse complement strand
ATATAAAAATGTCATTGCTTGAATCAGAATTACCAGATCCGTTTCTCTCTGGAGATGCATTCAGTCTGTGCGCCTTTAAACTGCCAGTGAATCTGCCCTGACATGGGGCAACTCGCTGTTAAAGGATCTGAAAAATGAAAGTGTGATTGGTTTATTGCATGTTATGCCCAAAAAAACACACCCATTACTCATTAAGAGAATAGGGACAACTCTTTTAGACCTTGCGCCGGGAGCGTTTTTCCTGTCGTTAAGCTAGCAAAAGTGGATTCGGAAACGCCCTGAGTTTAGACCATGTGCTTAGATCGCTAAAATAAGGCCCCCCATCTCTGTCAGGCTCCAAATAAACACCAATCAGCTTCTAGGAGCACAACTATCTGTTTTGTCATTTGTCTTTTGATCTTGATAGTATTCATGGGATTTTGTTGTATGTGCATTTGGTGCGTGTGTTTGTGTGTGCATTTCACATTGAACGTGAAATACCGCCGGTGCATTTGTCATGTATTTTATTATTTGACCCTCACTCCTCTCTCTGCTGGACATGTGGCCCCTTTCATTTTTCACATGACTGCTTTTCTTATCACGCCGCCGCTCCTGCCTCTGATTCCCAGGCAATAAAACACAAAACATTCTGTAAAACATGGAGCCATGAGAAATTATGATAATAACTCAAGAGCTGAGGTGAGCTGGGTGTGGGGATCCGGGGTCTGCGGAGGGACGGGTCAAGGTGGTCTCCAGCGCGCTGCCCTCCTATAAACCCTCTCCATCACCGGAGTCGTTCGGCCGCGACCGAGCGCACAGAGCCGACCGTCTGTCCCGCCGCTGGTGGCAATAAAGCGGGATGGATAGAAGACGGCGTTTGCATGTGAGAGCATGTGGAGGTCAGGGCTGCGCGTGGATGCATAAAAAGTTGCAAAGTGATGCGAGTCGAGAGATCAGAGCACCATCATCTGCAAATCATATCAGATGAGCACCTGGTACACAGTACCTAGAAACATACTTCATGCAAAAAGTAGGGCTGTCAAGCAGTCACACATTTTTTTCCAAAAGAGATCATTTGAAGTCGTTATTTTGTTGAGAATGAGAAAGATTCTAGAGAATGTGTTGCACAAACATTTAAGGCTACAATGTGGTTGTATCTTTGTTTTCAGAAGCTGCATTTGAAGTAGAATTTAGGTTGGTATTTACAGACTGTTCAGAGGTGACATGATTGTGTCTATAGCAATTAAAAATGGACATTAAAGACACAATATGTAAGATTTGTGTAATAAAATGTGCAAAAAATACTTGCACGGTGTTATATAATTCATGCAGCTTCCGTTAAGTTCCCAAAAAATCTTCTTGTAGAAACAAGACATGGACATACTGCTGTACAGTTGAACTAAATCCATTACGGCTGTCATGAATAAAAATAAAATGCAGTAAAAGTGTTGACAGGAGCATTACATTTAGCCTTATAACCAATCACACACGAATCTGTTGTGTAAGCCTTAATGAGTGAGTCGTTTGCAGCATATTAATCTCGCAGCATATTAATATTGCTTTGAAGTCATAACATAATATTCTTCAAGTAATTGTGCAAAAATTATGCTTTATTATTCGAAACTCATCACACAACAGTTACGCCGAGGCTTTGATTGGAGCAATTGTCATTCTGTATCTACAAGGCAATGCCGGTTAGTCTTAACATATTTAAAAGTGACAGAAAAAGACACTCGCTTTATAAATTACTTCAACACAATTTTGAGATGTCTTGTCAAACTGTAGTTATGTTGATTTGTACCAGAGCACAAGTACAACACCATATCGCTTCGGCTGCCAAGAGTATATGTGATGCTGATATTTTCCAATCTCACAGCATTGTTCAAATGTGTAAGGAATTGTGGGAAAATTAGGCTTTCTTAATCAGAACTTAGATCCTGTAAATCATACTTTGTGTGAAAAGGAGCAAACATCATCTGAGTTTTACTGTCTCTAGTGTTCATTTCAACTGCAGCAATTCTTACAGCGGTATTTCCAGTGAGCCCGAGTAGCATTATACACGCTTTACACCTGTTCTTCCATTACTTTCCATTTCATCACTAAGCCCTTTTCAACCACCTGTTTTTACCCTCCAATCAATTCCTGATGAATGCAATCAAGTTCTGTCTTGGATTCAGGTTGACTTTAAAACAAATGACACCTGCTTTGATTTCCGTGTAATGCAATGACATACCGAGGACTGGAAGCGTGGCTGCAGTGTAATAAACACTGGTATAGCAGTGCAGTGGGTCAGTGTCTGAGATCAGAAAGCAGGCCGGTATGAAACGAAGCGTGAGGTTGATCACACACCTGCTGCAGCTCAGCTTCCTCTGGCATCTGCGGCCGCTGCCTATCTCTTCCTGCGTGTCAGGCCTCTCCTCCTCCCTGGCTTCCGGGGTCGGCCGCTCCATCTGTCCAGAGCCGGCGGGGGTCCGGGCAGCCCTACAGAGGCCTGCTGAGAGGGTCCCGGACCCTTGTGGTGCGTCTGCCGGGGTCTCTCTGTGTTCCTCTAAATCCAAACACTTCCACGGCGAGGTTCCGGTGCCAGCTGGCCAGACTCACCTCCTAAAACCAGCGAGGTAACGTCCACCTCCACGTCTGCTGCTGTCCCTCTCCTTTACTGACCATCCTTCAGAACGCGCCAGCAGCTAACCCAGCGCTTCCATCATGTAAGACAAAAAAAAAAACTGTGATAAATCATGATGGAATGAGAAAATTCACAATTTTGAGATAAAATGTAGACAAAAAGTCAAAGCCCATTTTCACCAAATTAACAAAAAAGGTCATAACATTTGAAATTATTGAGACAGAAGTTTCAGAGAAAATTGGAGCAAAGTTGAAAAGGTTGAAATCATGATTATGAGATAAAAAGTAAACGAGTATAACGAAATTATGAGATTAAACAGTTATAATATAATTTTTAAATCATGGAAAAAAAAGGAAAAAGATAAATAAAAAGAGAAAAATAAAATAAAAGAGAAAAATAAAAATTATGTAATAAAATTATATTTTGACAGTCAAAATAATTAGATAAAATTGACATCAAAATTATGAATTTGCTTTTTTTTAAAAAAAGACATAATACTAAATCATAATTATAAGAAAAACTAATGAGATCATAAATTGACAAAAAAAAAAGTGAGAGATAAGTTATGAAAAACAAATGCGCTAAAATGTCATAATTACATTATTATGTAATAATTATTGTATTGCAATTAAAATGAATGTTATGAATGTTTTTTATTTGTTGTTTACACACACAGCCGGTCAAAAGCAGAGCAGTATTCACGGCTGAGCTCAGGTTTTTGAATAGGTGTGCTGGCAGACGCTCGTCTGGTTCTGACTGTGTTTGGGAGGTCATTTCATTATTGGACGGCAATGACAGAAGCTCTTGGATCTGAACTGGTGAGATGCTTTCATTTGGACAGTAAACTGAGCTGGACGGAGGCTCCAAGCTGCCCACAGCAACTGGACTCCCATCTCCACTGCACTTCCACTTATATTAGCAATATTACAACCTGGACAGTACGATACACATGCATGTGTTTGTATTTATATATCATAAATATACACAGTATACACTCGTACATTATGTAAACAAAAACATTTATTTTGGGTGTGATTAATCGCGATTAATTGTTTGACAGCGCTAATCAATATTAATATAAAGGGTTTTTTTTTCACTACACTTGACTTAAATGTACAGAGAACTTTTATCAGGTATTCAGAATATTTTAAGATGATTTATTTTGGTGTTTTAGAATTAATAATGTTCAAAACTAGGGCTTGACACTGATTTTGTGTGAAATTGTGTGTAAAAAATGTATTTTTGAATTTAGTTTTTATTTCATTTTATTTTTTTTCATCTCATTATAAGGATAAGACTTTCAAAGGCATATCAGAACAAACATATAATTATTGAGGAACAATATTTAATCAGAACAAAAATGTCTCCTGCGGCTCTTCAGGACTCTCTTGCTGTGTTCGGACAGTGGGTTAAGATGAAGACCTCCTGCTCAGAGCACAAAGACGGACGCTCTTCCCTCAAATCAGATGAAGCTCTCTGTGTGCAGATTGTATTGAGCCGTCTGTGACACTGTCCCCTGTATCTGCCCCCTCCGCCCCGAGACGCTCTGATTACTCTTATCACCCGCCTCTCCAGGGATTTTCATCACAGGCTCGGTTCCAAAACCCTACATAGACAGCACTCTGAGGAAACCGCATGCACACTTAAAAAGCTGTTCCAAATGACAAGCAGCAACATTATCCTGTCTTATAAGATGCCTTCATTTTACGAAACACTACATCCTCACACTCTGGTTCTTTAAAAGGTTCTTTATGTTTTTCAATTATTTTTCACATTAACATAACGAAATAAATAACTTAAATTAAATAAAACCTGTTCACTGAAAGGTGCTTTTTCCGAAAAAGAAAAACTTTATTTTTAGAAGTGTTTGTGGAAAAGTCATCGGCTGTATAATGCATTGTGACAAACTCAAAAAGCATAACTCTTATTTTAAATATGTTTAAAATCAGTCAATCAAAAGGTATATAATTACAATTTTTTGATTAAGCAGAATTGTACCTGATATTAGTGCATGTTGTGCCTATCACAGTAATGCATTGCTCATCAGCTGTGAATAAACTCAGTACCGGAAGAGAATGAGCAGCATTCAGACTAGTTAATAAATATATAAGCCTGGACCCCAGAACCAGACGTTTACTAAATATTTTCATGGATCTTTACTTCATGATGTTTGGCATAAAAGAGCAGTCAATAAATGTGACGCATACAATGTATTTTTTGCAACGTACTTGCTCATCTCGTTATATATTTGATATAGTTACTTTGCTATTTAATTATGCAGGTATTTGATCATAAACAGAAAAACAAAGTTCACAGTTTCCTGAGAATTACCCTTCCTTTAAAAAAAAAAAAAAGAAAAGAAAAAAAAACCCCAGCTAAAATACATTTGTCAGGAGAACAATATATATGAGAGCATATTTATAGCCTACATTTATTTATTTTGACTTGGGCTCATCTTATTGACATTACCAGCAAGGACGAATGTGTGAGAGATTTATTCCGGCATTCATGTCTGATCTCCTCTCATGTCCGTCAACATCATCTGCTCGTCCAATCAAATTACTCCGATTTCTAGTTTCCTCGCTGTCTCTCTGCTTCGTCCTGAAAGTCAATCTGCCTACAAAAACCTGCATTTGTATTAATGCAGAAATGAGGAGGATTTCAGATAAATGACGGAGACGTTTGACGTGACATTGAGTCCGCGCAGGTGAGACTTCGTCCGACATCGCCTAATATAATTCACTCTTTTGACTCAAACGGAACGGATTCTTAACCTTGAAAAGACGCTGAATCGCCCTGCAGTGTCCAGCAGACTGTGTGTCTCGTTCAAAATGCTTCGCACTTCAAGTTTGCAAGAGGTACAAAAGCGGTCACTGGGCCTGTGCGTTTTCAAGTGTTTTTGTAACACCCCCAAGAGATAGCCTATTAGAACCTCAAAGGTAAATATTATTACCTCAAACGCATTAAATGGTACACAGCCTATTAGCACGCTTTGAAAAGTGTACATTTTTCTAGGAACGAGAGACGCTATCTGCCGCAAAAAAGAGAGGAAAAAAACATTTTCAATAAAAAAGGAAGACATTTACTAAAGATGCAATAATAATAATAATAAAACGTAGAAAAATAAAAAAGTTATGGAAGAAAGTTACGCGCGAGAGAAAGTTGTGACGCGCCTCTGGAGTGATTTATTTGGCAAATCAGGACACAATGAGCGGATTATGACGCTCTAATAGGAGAGAGTGTTTGGGGAGCCGCTAATTGGCTGTGATTGAGTTGCAGGCTGGGAGAGAGAGACCTGGGATCCGCCAGCGTCTGTCAGACAATCATCCGCTAATCAGAGAGCTCAAATTAAAAGTGCGTGTTTGGAGTCGAGGACGGGATAATGGCGCAGAGCCGGAGTGATTGTGAACTTCACCAGTGAGCACCCAGCACGATCACAGGAATATCTGAGTCCTGCGAGAACACACCTTAATCATTGTGATGCGCTGCAGCCTCGCGTGTGTGTCTACCGATTCATTTCAACTGATTGCAAAACATTAAATAGCCCCAAAACAGGCGCAGCGGCATGCTAGAACTACTACATCTATATACCAGCTGCGTCTGTGTGTGCATGGCTCCAGTGCAGTGAATGATGTGCGGTAGGGGTCAGTGTTTCACCGCACTCCTGCACACACACACACACACACAGTATTACCTTTCAAATCGAGTCTGTTCAGTCTCTACCCAACGAAATAATTCATCACGACTGGCATAACTACTTCAATAAAAATATAATTGTTTTATTTTTAAGTGTAATGCGCTCCAGTCCTTCAAAACTTCACAAAAGTAAAATTGATGAAACTGACTGCATATTCACTTATTCCTTAATTATTCAAAATTCATCTCTCAAGCATAAAAATCATGTAGGCATGTGATACTTGATTCTATATGTTTTTTTTGTTTTCTGTTTTACATTAAACTTTTAGTTGTAAACTGATTTGCTATAATCAGGAATATTTAAATATTCATATTTATTGACATGCATAAATAATAATGCAAATTTTCAACACAGAAAATGATCAGATCTCGATTAAAGCATTAAAGGAAATGTATGGTACAAATAGTTTAAATAAGATGATTGATATAGCTTTGTATTTTATTTATCTGCTTTTTATTATAATTATAATCAACTGTTTTATGCATTTCCTATTCTTCATACAAGAAAAGCACATTCAGTAAATGATTAAGTGCCAAAATGTGTGTGTTTCTCCGTCTCACGCTGATTGTTTTAATTGTAAATGTTTCTTTTGTAGGGCTGGAGTGTTCAGTGAAAGAGTCTGAAGTGGTTTGGGCTCTAAATGGGATGAATTCTGAGAGAACGTCCTTTAGTCATTTCATTTGTGGCTCCACGCGGTGAATAACAAAACCTTCAGCTCCATTACAAACGCACACCAGCCATCCTTTCATCACCGCCATGCAGTCATATCTAAATCAAAGATGTCTTTTTCTTCCCCTCTAAAACACGATTTACTCCTTGTTATCAATATTTTAAGGTGATGTCTTGTTTTCAAGCTTTAAAAACCCTTAAAGCAAAAGTACCTGGGATGCACTATATTGTAACAAAGCTTCAATGGCACAGGCTCATGTGTTTCTGTTTTAATGCCACACAACAAAATAAACTCTCACACAGTTTTGCTTCCCATCTTCATTACGTTTTTGAGATAAAGGATATTTTACACAACAGAGAAGAAAGTATCCAGCACCGGCTGAACTGTTGAATCAGAAACACATGTGAAGAAAGCGAGCGGTAAGCGCAGCTCTTCCTGAAGGTGTCACAGATGGGACGGGTTCTGCTGGGCGCTTGACGGGCCCCGGGCCCCTTCCCCCCCGTCCGACCCCTGCGGAGCCAAGCCCCCTGCCCGCTTTTTGATTTAATTAAAGGGAAGAGGGCGCATCTATTTCATTGGCGGTGCAGAGAGATGACAGCACACAAATTGAAAGAAAGCGGCTCAGCCAGCGAAGAAGAAGAAGAAGAAGAAAGAGGAGGAGGAGGAGTGCTCATCATTAACACTGAACACAATCCTGTGTGCCATGTAACAAGATTAGAAACATTATTATCATTCTCCCACACACACACACACACATACAGACAGACAGAAATCATGTAAAGACATAACTCATAGAAACACATCAGCTTTATTGTTCTCCAGGTGAAGCATCACATACATACCGAGGCTTCAAAAATCTCATTTTAAATTTCTTCAATGTGAAACTTATCTCAGAACTAACTTGTTTCAGCATGTGTTTGTGCATCTATACTTTAAATAAATGACATTGTGTTATCTAATGCAATGGCAGATATTTGTATGCGTGTTTTATGTGTTTAAATCTATTTGAATGCATCAAATGTACCTCGTAATGCATTGTCTGATCTAATGAGTAATTGTAACCACATTAAAACATTAGAATAATTTTCTATTCATCTTTAAAAAGAATCATAATTCACTTTCCTCACACACATAAAAGAGCACATTCACTCAATTTCAGATTGACACAGATTATAAACCATGAGCTCTGACTCACTGATTATATGACTCAAAATTACCTGCAGTTATAAAATAGTTGTAAATATATAATCTATAGAGTCACATTGGTGAAAATATAAGAGACTATCCCCCTCTCCTGCAAAAAAGGCATGCTGCAGGGTTATTAAAGTAAACTTAAACTAAGACTAAAACCGTAAAACATGTTGCTGTTGAAATGCAGTAAACTACAATGATGTAAAAAACTAACAAAAACAGTGGCCATTTCCCATTTTAATTTAGTTCAGCTAATGTAATAAATGATGCATTAAAAACTGCTAAAACTGAGATCAAAAATGGATTAATATGTACATGCATTGCCAAAACTTTACTTGACAAAATGAAAATAAAAACATTGCAAAAAAACTAGCAATGGTACTAAAACAGCTAGCTCCGTTAAATGCTTAACTGCGATTAATCACATCCATGATGAAAGTTTTTCTTTATGTGACGTATGTGTGTGTGTGTGTGTGTGCTATATATAATATATAATATAAATTATATGAATTTAAATTTATACATGTAAATACATGTCAATAATTTCAACATATACACATGCGTGTCTGTATTTATAAATACATAATAAATATACTAATTTATTTTGCATGTGACAGCACTAACAATAACACTGGAGCTCTTTTCATTTATGCTAATTGATCACATTGAGCAACAAGCTAATGTCAAATCACATTGAATTCAATTCAAGTTAAGACTCTACGTATTTATGCTATCCAGTGTTTTCAGTCTGATGCTGTTTGGATGTAACTCGTGTTCAGGGCAGTGGAAAATGTCCGATTGACCTTGAGGAATATGTTTGACAAACATTATAACATTTAGAGAAGATTTTATTTGCTCTTCCTTCGAATTTAATATAGAATCGTATAAAACTAGAATGAAGCGTCTAAACAGCAGTCTGAGTCTGAATCATATCATTTCCTAAAAGTCTCCTCATAAACCTGCCACTTTCCAAAAGGAATGACGTGTTTATGGCTCAAGCGAAACAAACACGCTTTTTACTTCTTCCAAACAAAGTCACATGCTTTCTTTGACAGGTTTATTCAAGTACTGTGGCAGAATGAGCCGGTGTTTACGCTCATCAGGTGTCACTGAAACACACACTGGGCTTGTGGGTATTTTCCTGATGTGACGCAGGTGAAACTCAGTAGCGCTGCTGTGAAGGTGAGATTCATCTGAAATGAGATATCTGAGCAAACAGACATCGATATTAACAGACCATAGGCAAAGCAAGTCAGGAGATGAACCAAAACTATATCTAAATAAATTAAAACAAATAAACAGAGCTTTTAAATCACTTACAATCAAAAAATAATCACATCAACATTTTTTAAAACCCTTATTTTAAATGAAAGGTAAAGATTCATGTGAATGATGAGAAGAAGGCTGCTTTTATTTGATCAGTTAAAACAGTAAGGTTGGTAATATTGTGAAATATTAATAGAATTTAGTATATTATATGAATATCTATTAAACTGTAACTTTTTTCTGTGATGCGTAGCTGTATTTTCGGCATCATTACTCCAGTCTTCAGTGTCACATGATCTTCAGAAATCATTTTAATGCTCAACAAACATTTCTGATTATTAGCAATTGTTGAATACTATTGTGCTGCTTCATACGTTTTCTAAATGATTTGACGAACAGAAAGTTCAAAAGGACAGCATTTATTTGACAGAAATATTTATTATTTATTTATTATAACTTTTGATCAGTTTAACACATCCTTAATGAATAACTTTCCACCTTTCTGTAAGTATTTTACAAAAGTCAAGCTATAACCAAGCATGAGTCAGGTTTAGGGTTAGCCTAACCATGTATGTCAGGTTTAGGGTTAGCCTAACCATGTATGTCTGGATCCAACTCTTACAAATAAATGACACGAATAAATAGATTTTGTGCTAATTTCGTGATATTGTCACGACCTGCCGTGCGACTGGGTTGTACAAACACATGAGAGATGATGCCAACCCCCAGAAGACCTCAGAAGATGCTAATCCTGGTACAACATAGAAAACTTCCAAATCATTGTAATTTGCCACTAAGTGCATGATTTTTACTGTGCATTTCTACCATAGCCACCACTAATAGCCTACTCCTAAATAACACGTAGAAGCTTAACTTCCGTAGAGCTGCTTTGCACCGATTTGTATCATGAAAAGCGCTCTGCAGATGAAGTTGAACGGAGTGTGCAGCACCAGGCAGCTCAGCTGTTGTGCGGTAGACAGTGAATGTGAACCCGGCGGGCGAGTGCGGGGCTGAATGGAGCGCGCCGCTTGGCTTTGATTTGTTGTGAAGACAGCAGCAGTGAGACGCGCCGGACTCCAGGCTTTTCCCAGCATGCCCGCGGAGAGTGACACTTCCTCTGCCGTCTGAAGACGTGCGCTGAAGCGCTGCCAGCAGATCTCAGCGCCGGCCTGACATCCATCAGCAGCGCTCGGCGGGAACACACTCCACCTGCGGCTCGCTCCGTGAGGCTCACACACTGCTGCTCCACGCGGCCCGCTCACAGACAGCCATTCATCTCCCAGTGTCCACAACAACACAAACACACCGTGCACTGTTTATTACATAAGGACTTTTAAACATTTTTAAACATGTCAAATGTAGGCCTACACTGAAAAAAAAAAATAAATAAATAAAAAAAATCAGGGAATATTCAGCATCATATTTTTTAAACTCTGGTCCTTCAAAGATTATATATATATATATATATATATTTATTATGCATTTCTTTTTTTTATTTATGCATTTATCTTTTATGTATTTATTTTTTGTCCACAGAATTCTCAGCCTTTGACTTTAATTTCATGAAAAACTTTTTGCAAAACATCACACAATTCTCTCTGTAACACTCAAAGGTCTAACGGGAATTAATATGATGGCAAAGGTGTTTGCAAATGTTTGCTTTTGAGATGTGTTTGTGATATTTTGAACAGAGTGCTTCATTTTGCAAGAGATGTGAGACATTTAGCATTTTGCGTGTGCAATTCTTGGCTTAAAGTTTTGAAAAAAAGAGGCAAAGTTTAGTAGAGGCAAAGCAGTTGAAAAAAAATTGAATTAAAGTAAGAGGAAAAATAAATGAAAGTTATGTAATATACAGTATGTCAGATATACTGTAAATACAGCAGCACTCTTGTACCATTTCTATTCTATTTTTATTTAAAAAAACTGCATATTAAGTGCCACAGCTCACTCAAGTCAAACGAAATGTAGCAGCCAGCTGACACAATACCTAATACTTAATTGCTGTCGTAACAAATCGATCCATTTACAAATGGCGCTTTTCCACTACACAGTACCAGCTTGCCTCGGCTCGGCTCTGTTTGGTTTTCCACTGTGTAAAATTTGTACCTGTACCGGCTTCCAGGTACTTTTTTTTCATACCGTTACGTCTTCTTCTAGACCAGGTAAGTATGAAAAGTCCACTCTCAGAATTACAATTCCAGGCTTTTATTAACAAAGGGCCTACGGCCTCACACAAACAGTTTGCCACATGGTTGCACACCATTCATTCTTCCTCTACACCTTTTATAGCTACCAACTTAGTAACCATTAGTGCCCTCTGCTGGTGACA
>JAUCMS010000031.1:15718039-15736655 GCA_032357445.1 Enteromius radiatus | reverse complement strand
GTTTATAAAGGATGAAATTAGTATTTACTAATGCTTAACTAATCATTCATAGTGTGTAGTTATTATAAAGTGTTACCGATAGAAGATATATATATATATATATATATATTACTGTGTTTCACAAACAACACCATTTAGTATGTTTTTTAATCCATTTTAATTAAGGGGACATTGGCAGTGTCCTCATAAACCACCATCAAATTGTAATGCCTCTGTTATACCCATGTCATTAAACTAATTAGTGTCCCCATAAACCACAAATACCAACACTTTCACACTCACTCACTAATTGTAATTTTTTTATTAATTATTTTTTAAAAGATGTTTCTCATTCATTAGTTGATCAATTTTATTTGGTAAAAATACAGAAAAAAAAAACTATATTAAAATACTGTTAAAAATGGAGTAAAGTTTTTAAAGTAAAGTTTTTACTATAGCTTTTTTGGTCAACTTAACGCACCCTTGGTGAAAAAAAGTATTTAAAAAAATCTGACCTCAGATTTTTCAATAGTGTTTACTGATATACTATTGTTTTTATTTTATTTCATTTGTATTTGTATGATTACAAGAGCGACAGAAGCAAACACATCCAATATTTCTTCAGCTGGTTTGCATACGTAAACATTGCCCTTCCCCCTTTTATTAAAACTTTATTAACTAAAACCTAAAAGTAAAATAAAAAAATAAAATAAAATAACAGCTTTCATTAGGATGATGAGAAACACATGCACTCAAGGGTGATGAAACTTCTCAAAGCCAGTGTATGTCTGGCTGAAATATACACAGAAGAAAGAAGAAGAAGAAAACATCAGCTCATTCTTTGCATATGAAAGTTTCACAAGGTCGTTGAAAAAGTCAGGCGTCCACACAATACCTGCATACAAATCTGCTTCCTTGTTCCACGAGTCGCAGCACGACGGCTCTTAAAGCCATCATTATTACCATACAAATAGACAGATCTATTTAACAACTACCTTTTTATCACAGAGCACTTATTCTTTAGTGTTGCTCTCTGAAAGGCATTGAAATGCAGCCGCCGAGCGTCTTGTGCTTGATAAAGGCCGGGAGCAATAGATGGAGCATGGCTGACATCTTCTTAAGAGATGATAGGAGAGCCAAATCAAATAGGATGGAGCAGTCAGTCTCGCAGCAGATAGGTGTTTCATTTCTCCCGGCTGTGCTGGCATCCCCAGTGACTCCCTGCCCGGGGAAGATATCTCCCTTGGACTTCATCCATTATTCCAGCCGCTACGCTCTCTAGCGCTGCACGCCGCTGCTGTTTTTGTTCTGGCCCGAGTAGTATTTCCCTGCTTTGATGTCAATCTTGGAATTTGCTCCAGCTTTCATTATCGATAGCCTCTTTCCCGCCTGTGCATGGAAGTCAATTATGCTTCTTTATTATACATAATTGATTGGAAATGAATGAGCAGAAACAATGGATCTCTGTTTCTCTTTTAAACTCTTTCCCTTGTGCCAACTTTTCCAAAAACTACAAAAAGTCTGTCATGCTTGTATCGTACTTGATTTGCTAAATTGTAATTGTAGAAACGTCCAGCTTCAGCTGCTGCCTCTCGTGTTTTTTTCTGGCAAATCTTGACTGTTTTTGACCAAGTAAACCAAAACAGAATAACATCTAGGTTACGTAGGTAACCCTCGTTCAGAGGGAACAGAGACGTTACATATGGGAACTCGCATGAGAGACCAATCACCTTCGAGTTTTAAGAAAAGGCCAATGAACATTGGCGTGCACAGATCGTGGGAATATTGAGATTTGTGGCCCCAACCTATTGGCGAAGGAGACCCAGTAGGAACACATTCAGGAGCTACTCCGCATCTAGTCATGACTGCGGGGCAGGAGGACTCAGGTTCACCGGAGGGAACATTCTGAGGGATCCATGGCGCAACAAGTCGACACAAGCCAGCCTCCCGTTCACCTGTTTTTGTTTAACTGAAGACAAGGGAGGACACAGCCTCTAAGCGAAGGTCATAGAACCATGTGAAGGTGTTCTGTGTCGCTCAGCCTGCAGCCCTACAGGTATCTGTTAGAGAGGCGCCGTGAGCATACGCACTCCTTGTTGAGTGAGCCCTCAGTCCTAAGGGGCACAGCTCTCCCTGGTAAAAATAAGCCAGGGAGATGGCATCAATCACCCAATGGGCCAACCTCTGTTTGGAGACAGCATTCCCTTTCTGCTCACCACCATAGCAGACAAAGAGCTGCTGAGAGTGTCTGAAGCTCTGAGTTCAGTCTACGTACATGCGCAAGGCACGAACAGGACACAGCGACTCTAAGGGTCTGCCTCCTCCTGGGGCAGAGCTTGCAGGTTCACTACCTGATTGCGGAAGGGCACATAGGTCTCAGGATAATGTGAGAATCAGCCGGACCGAACTGTAGGCATGTTTCATCGACAGAGAAGGCTTGCAGGTCCCCTATCCTCTTGATGGAAGCCAACGCAGTCAGGAGGGCTGTCTTGAGTGACAGATGTTTTATCTCAACTGACACGAGTGGCTCGAATGGGGCCTGCCGCAGGCCACGGAGGGTCCCAAGAGGGCACAGGGTGCGGTCTCGGGGGTTAACCCGTCTCGCACCACTGAGGAACCTCACGATCAGTTGGTGCTTCTCGAAGGATGCACCATCAACTGCGTCGTGATACGGTGCTATAGCAGCAGCGTACACTTTAAGAGTTGAAGGGAACAGCCTGCACTCCAACTTCTCTTGCAAGAAGGAAAGCACTACTGCAATCAGGCATCTCTGTGACACCAGTGCGTACGCCTGCCTCGTAGAGGAAACTCTAGACTGAGAGATAGTATCTATCACGGCCTGTGAAAGCCGGAAAGGTCTGGCGCGGCCTGTCCAGGAACCAGATGTGCAGATTCCAAAGATCGGGATGCGGGTGCCAAATTGTGCCCATCCCCTGAGAAAGGAGGTCCTTTTCCAGGGAGGGGCTGCTGCGAGAAGCACTAGGTCGGCAAAGGGTTGAAGTCGGCATTAGTGACTCTGTGTAGTTTTACTTTGAGAACACCCCCTTAAACATGATAAAATCAGTGTACCAGCCTTTACAGAAAGCAAAGGATGTTGAAAAGTTACTTAGTTATGGCATAATTACATATTGAGTCAATCTTCATTTCCTTAGCACATATAAAAATGACACAAATTAGTCAGTAGTTGTTATATTAAGAATACAGAGCTATACAATTAATGTTGAGCATCACAGTTCATTTGTTCTTAGGAAAATTTGCTGAGAAATGTCTGCATTTATATTGAGATCTCTATGGTAGACATTGAGATCTGTTCTGAGACTCCAGCAGAGATACACGTGAGAAGCAGATATACAGTAAGCAGAAGCTTATGTGTACAACAATATTTGATTGTATGTAAAAATATGAAATAATAATGGCTGTACATATTTCTAGCATCTCATCTTCATCCAATGTCATGTCATCGACATCCAGTTCTCCATCTGCTAGAACCAACCACAGAAGAATGCTGATAACTCCAGAAACGAACCCTTCGAAGCAAACGTCCCCATGAGAGGTGTTATGAATAGCAAAATAAATGAAACTGAAACAGAATCCAGACACTACGATGCAGGGAAATCAGCAGGATAGAACAAAGAGTGAATTTTAAGTGTCTTAAGACGCATTTCCTGAAACTGTATGTCCTGAGGGAGCCAGTTTCTTAACTGTTAATTGTTGGCGCTGAAATAGACACTTCTCAGATACGTTTAGTTATGAATCGCTTGCTCTGAGTGCTCATCCCTCAGTATTTTAAGTCAGGCATGTCCCTTGATGCTCCAGCTCTCTTGAACAATGCGGGCCCCGGACCCCGCGAGTCCCGCAAGCTTTGGTGAGCGCAGGCCTGAGGGCCGGGTGCTGAGGGAGCCACGGCACGCTGCTAAATGTGGAGGGGACAGATAAGGGCTCAGCTGCGCTGTGAGGCCTTTTCCCAAGAGCCCGAAGGGAAATTTGCAAATATTAAGAAGATGAGACTGATTAAATGTGCTTTGTGCTCTTGTTCTTGTTAACCATTCTGCTTTTTCTTAATTTTTTTCTCTACTTTCAGTTGCAGAATTTTTGTCTTTATTTTATTATTATTATTATTATGTATTTTTTTAAAAGAAAACTGCATAAGAAAATGTTATTATTTAATATTTATATTAAATATTTAATATAAATATTAAGTTAAGGAAATTATGTTGTATTTTGTCATTTTTGCGAATAAAAAAAAAAGAAATATGTATATATAAATATGTATAAAATAAAAAATGTTGTCTTGACAATTAGAAGATTTAATTATTATTATTTTATTTAAGTTCATGTTAAATTTAAAAGAAACGATTAGAAGTATTTTTTATCTTTGTTTGTTTTTTGTTAGGACAATAACCCTGAACATAAGAATAAAACATAAAAACAAACTATGGTTTGACTCCTTCAGTTAATTTTTAGAGGATTATAATTTTATTAAAATATTGCAGTTTATTCCAGTATATACAAATGCACAATTTCACACAATTTTACTAATCATCACTCAGTAGATATTGTTAATGTACTGTATAAATGTGGGCATTCATTTGTAAATACATTCATTAAATCACCATCCTTAGGATTTCTGAATGAGCTGTTTTTCAGGTTAGTGACAATAAATGGTATTACTCTGAACAGTATTGCTGTAGAAAATTGATTATGTCTTGATATAACATCAAAGACTTTTAAATCCACTCCATGATATGAGTTCTTTAACAACAAACCAGAATAATTAGTAAGTTCTTTGGAATTAGCAGCAATGTTGTTGCTTCTGTGTTTTGTTAGGATCATTGCTGCTGCATTTATAAAGAGCTGCAGGGGATTTAGTCTGAGTCTCACATTACAATAATCAATTCTACTATACTGTAGGTGCATGGACAAGTGCTATGGCTTCACCTTGAGATGAAAAGGCTGAACTTTCACAATGTTTCAAGAATATGCATGAATTTAGTTGCCAGCTTCTCAATATTTCTTTAGTTTCCTTTGTTCTCTTTTTGTCCGACTGTAAATCATTTTTAATTACAAATATCCAAAATGATTTGCATCATTATGAAAAATAAGGGAACCCTATTTACTACTTTCTTCTTAGTATGCATATTTCTAGCATATTGGTGGTTTATTGGTACTTATAAAGCAAATATGTTGATATGAATGCATGACAATATTCTAGATCCCTTAAACCCTACCTAAACATAGCTACTACAACAATTACCTTACTTAATATTTATAAGCAGCAAATCAGAAGTTTATTGAGGGAAAACTCTTAGTTAATAGTGAATATGTGTTCTCTAATATAAATTGTTACACATTACGTATACTGTATGTAATGTAAAGAGCAGGGGACCTATAACAGAACCCTGTGGAACACCATTAGAAATGCCAAGATTTTGTGATGATTGGTTCAATGCTCAAAGAATTAATTAAATATATAAAAATAATAGTAATTAATTTCAAAAGCATCTTGAACTTCTATAATTTATAAAAGCAAAGTCACTTTTTGAGGGAAATTTGCACTATATGCAGAAACACTGTTGTTCTGATTCAAAAACATTTTTAAAAGTTTATTTTTCATAGTTTTTGCCCTTTTTAGTGCTTGGCAGAGAAATTTTAATCATTCCAGCCCGCGTGGTAAGAATCCTGAGCCGGATTTGTGGGCTGATTTGTCTGAACTGATTACCACCGACTAATCCAGTTCCTTATTTACGGCCAGGAGTGCCGATCCCGAATCTTGATTGCAGTCCCTGAATTAAGGCCAAGAGAGCCGATCCCGATTCCAGTTCCTGATTTATGGCCAGGAGAGCCGATCCCTATAACAATTCCTGATTTACGGCCAGGAGAGCCGATCCCGATTCCAGTTCCTGATTTACGGCCAGGAGAGCCGATCCCGATTCCAGTTCCTGATTTACGGCAAGGAGAGCCGATCCCAATTCCAGTTCCTGATTTACGGCAAGGAGAGCCGATCCCAATTCCAGTTCCTGATTTACGGCCAGGAGAGCTGATCCCGATTCCAGTTCCTGATTTACTGCCAGGAGAGCTGATCCCGATTCCAGTTCCTGATTTACGGCCAGGAGAGCCGATCCCTATTACAGTTCCTGATTTAAGGCCAGAGCTTGCCCCTGAGTTCCCGCTGCCAGAGCATTCCCCTAAGTTTGGTAAATCCCCACTCGCCCACCCACCAGCACCACCATGGCCGGAGTGCTTCCCGACTTCACCTCCAGATCCTCGCCGTCGACCTGGCTCTTCGGCTCCCTCTTGCCACCTTCGGCTCTGCCCCCATTGCCAGGACGCCCAGCGAGGATGCACCTTTCTGGGAGGGGGGAATAATCTGTGTTTAGTTCGTCTTGTGTTTTGATCCCCATGTGTCCGCCCTTGCCAATATTTGGTCCTGTGTTTCCTGTTCTAGTTTAGTTAATTGTGTAACCCGTGCCAGCTATGTTCCTCGTTAGTATGTGTATTTAAGCGTCTGTGTTTCAACCCTTAACTGTCAGCCCTTGTGTTATCTGTCTTACGTTTGAGAGGGATCATTAAAAGAAGTATCGTTTGCACTCTGGAAGTATCCAGAGTGACAGCGTGACAGTCCTAAAATGAGCATAAAAGCTACCAAAATACTATGCACTATGTAAGTAGTACACATACTCCAAACATATAGCATGCTGGATCATGCATTTCACTTTGTAGAAAAAGCATAATGATGCATCTTTGTAGTTTTATTAATTTCAAAATGTCCCCAACAACATTAACACCAAGCTACAAATTTGCCCATACAATACTAACAGCAGCCAGGTTAAAAAGTAAGCTGATGCTCTGAAAAGCTCTACTTTTGATAATTTGGAAACACAAAAAGATGAAATCCCGATATAGACATGGTTTTTGGTTATGCAGTAAGAAGAAAATAAATTTCTGCGTAATATTCTCTTGACTTGTCACCTTAAGTAACCAGTCCTGCAATATAAGTTTGGCAGCCGCTGTTAAATAGGGTGACATTTAAAATGATCTAGCTGCTAGCCTTAATCTTGTCGTAAGTATTCAGCATGGCCTTATCATAAAGTGATTCATATAGGCCATAATTCACTTATTAACTTGGTATTAAACATGAATGATTATGCTGTTGCTGTGCAGTTCAGCAGGGGAAATTCATTGTTACTTGTTGCCTTTAGGCAACAATCAACTCACATCAAAAATGACAAAAAAACATCTGATGCCACATCAGTTATGAGAATAGGAAGTTCAGTTCAATCATAATTAATAAGAATTCAATATTTCTGTGTGTCTGTGTGTGTCGGAGCATGACCTAGTGGTTTGTATATGTGTACCCTGTACACACCCTGTAATCTGTGATATTTATGTGGATTATATGAGGTCTCACATTATTCATTGATCTCTCTGTGCCACAACTATTAATAAAAGTGGTCAAAAAAAAAAATAAAAAATCGATATCTCTACAGAATTTTGCATTTCTCACTTCCCTGCATGGCATTATGTCCACCTCATCAACTGCAGTTTAGTTCACACGTAGAAACATGAAATCACATGACTCTTATTGCGAATGATAATCATGCATGTTATTCCAAAGGGGAAAAAAAAAACTTTAATCATAATCATTCATAAAAATATAATAACTTATTTTTGTAACAACAAACTATTTTCCTTTTCAGTTGGCAACACCTCTTAGTTTTCAAAAATAAATTTTTGAAATGTTATTCAGTCTATTTATGATTATTTAAGAAGCAAAATAAATAACAATACATATGCATAAATACATGCATGCACGCATAGTCTAAATAAAAAAAAAAGTCAGCTGCGTTATGTTCATAATTGTTTACTGATGGTTATATTGGTTTTCTCATGCAACATTTATACAAAATTAGGTTTGGAAACCAGATGCAATGTAATAAATCACTGTATTAGAGGATATGTTTCATTTTCAAAATATTTTCCATCACTTTCTTCCATCACGTCTTTTTAAAGTACTACTACTACTACTACTACTGCTAAATGTAATAATAAATCAAACAGATGCCATGCATGTATGCTTTAAATAAAAGTGTCTGTCATATATTGTGGTGTTTTTTGGTCCTTTATAGGAGTTTGAAAATGCCGCCCCATCCGTCCCCTTAAACTGCCTGTAATCTCCTCAGCTCTGTGTCTTTCTGTCTCCTTTAGCTTTATGATGATCAAATGATGTGCTGTTTTAAAGCGAGCAAGGCCTCGTCAGCTGTAGCCAATTGTGGGCCGACAGGGGGCTTTACATCTTCAGCTTTAATTTGTGCTGACCTGGCACGGCCCCTCAACCACGCTTGTTTTCTTACTTTATGGAAAAATCAATATGCTCTCTGGCAGAAAACAGCTCCAGAGAAGAAATAAATGGGAACACTGTGGCGCTCTGTCAATCATTTCTCACTCGCGGCCCATATGCCTGATTGTTGCATGCTGGGATTGGAGAGTGACTCAATCAATTGTTGGCTTTATTATTTAAGATTTAGACTGGTTGAAATGCGCTGCTGAGGAGAAAGCACTCAGCGATAAATCCTCAGTGCTAGCCGAGGACAAAGATGTGTGTCATATGGTGGGATAGTCAGTGGGTTTTAAAAACGCGGGGACCGGCTCCACCCTTGGGCGGTAACATACACACACACACACACACATGCACACGCGGAGAGTCCAGATGTTATTTTGAACGGACCGGCGGCTGTACGGCACACCCATCAGACCTTCTTTAGCCAACCGGCTGTGTGTGTGAAGCAGCTGTTGGCAGCTCCAGCTGGGCCGCACATCCTTGATTAGACCTGCTCTTGGCCTGACGGCGGCCACACCACCTGGCTCTCAGTCTGCTCTCGCTGAGAGTCCTCACCTGTGGGTTCACGCGCTGTCCTGCGCCAGGAACAACCTTGCCCCTTACCGGCAGTGTCTGGGCATCTTCACCCTCAGAAAACTGACTGCAGATCATCTTTGGGACAGTATACTGTATGCATAGAAGTTTGGTGAAAAAAAAATGAGTAAGTTGGCCTGGTCTAAAATCAAGGGAGCTGCCTGTGAAGACAACATTCTCTTGACTAAAAGTTGGGTATATTAAAATATTAGGTATATAACATAATGAAAATAACTACTAAAACAATTACCTTAATATTAATAAGCAGCAAAGTGAATATGTGTTCCTAATATAAATTCTTACACATGACCTATATTTAACAGCAGAGGACCTATAACAGAACCCTGTGGAACACCATTAGAAATGACACATTTTTTGATGTCTGATATGTACAACCCCCAGGGAATTCATTAAGAATCAATTAAAACTGCTAACATGTATACAAACAAAGTCACTTTGAGAGCTTTTGCCCTTTTGTGGTGCTTTGTCAGACATACAGTCACTACAATAATTAGCCACTGAGTTTTCATTATAATTATTTTAATTACAGGTTTGTGATTTTTGGTCAATTTTTTTGTAATGCATATCAAAGCACTGTATGAAAGACAACCTATATTCATAAATTAGTTAATATCAGTGCAATCATTTTGTTGAGAATATACATAGGGAATATTGTGAATGTCACAATATTCAATGTTATTTTAGAATAACATTTTTTAGATCAGTTCCTGATTTATGGCCAGGAGAGCCGATCCCGATTCCAGTTCCTGATTTATGTATAGTGCACATACTCCAAACATATAGCATGCTGGATCATGCATTTCACTTTGTAGAAAAAGCATAATGATGCATCTTTGTAGTTTTATTAATTTCAAAATGTCCCCAAAAACATTAACACTAACAATACTAACAGGTTAAAAAATAAGCTGATGCTCTGAAAAGAAGCTCTACTTTTGATACTTTGGAAACACAAAAAGATGAAATCCCGATATAGACATGGTTTTTGGTTATTGTGAATGTCACAATATTCAATATAATTAAATATAATTTCACACAAATATACACACATTCTCACATTGCTTTGTATTTGTATATAAAAAATATTGTAACATGCCAATGTTACACTTTTTAGAGCAATTCAGTTGATTTAGTCTAAATTAACATGCTAAGTGATGTTGCAAAGTTTTGGGAGGAGCGTGTACAAATCAACCGCAGATGGCACAGCATTATCTAATCAATCACCTCATTTCATCTGTCCAATCAGATCTACCATACTCACTATAAATAAACCCTTTTCCTTCCCTTCCGCATCTTGTCTTTTGGGTATCCTTCCTCCGCCCATTCTCCGCCTTCTCGCGCTTTCCCTCAGGGGGGCACGCAGGGTCCGAGCCAGACGCCGAGCTCTGCCCTCGCTAGGGTTCAAGTCACTAGGGCTCGGAGTCCACCCGACCTCCCGGCTCGCCCCCCGGACAGCACGCCAAACTCGCTTTTAGTATTATGAGGAAGCGCAAACTCGTGAAATGGTTTTAGTGTTTAAAAAAGTATTTTCAGTGAATCACTAGTTTCTAGGATTTTAACATTCAGTCAATAATCTAACAGCACAAATAAACTGCCTGGGCATCATGACATCAAAAAGCAGACACACACATGCTTTGATTACACAACAAAAGATCAGTGTAATGTGTAAATATCTGACTGTACTGATAATTGAAAGAGTTAATGTCCTGCCTGTGAACACACTCAGAAGAAGTTACCACCGATGTGTGTTCAACTCCAGCCTCTCAACTTAGTAATCTTTATTTGAAGAAGTAGGCGAAGAGTTTGGGAAGCCACTCGCCTAAATTCGTTTTCCTAAATCCCTGCAAATAATCCAATTAGGCGAGATGAGGGAGGCTGGAATAACCTTTTAATCAGAGCCATTAAAGAGGGCCGGCCTTTGGCTGTTATCAGCCTCAATCCCTTCCTTCATTTCTCTGCCTTCAGCCGTCGCCTTTGTTCTGGAATTGGGAATAATCCAGCGCTCGCTAGCTCTCTGCTGGCCAGTAATCTAGACACAAACTTGCTGCTGGTCTCAAGACAGCAGGATTATATCCTAATGGGTAGATCCTGTTTAAGAAGTGGGTTTTACCTCTCCAAACGCATGTAAACAATAGAGCGAGAGAGAGATTAGCTCACACACACTCACGCAGAAGCAAAGTCATCTGCACATAGCTCTTCTGATTTCAATTGTTAATACTGACTTAATTAATTAAAGCAGGAGTGTAGGAACTTAACCAGGAATTTGGCACATTATGGCGACATAAATGACTCTTTGAAGCCAAATGCTAATGTTTGAGTTTCTTTTTGACATCTGAGTTCTGCAGATGAGCAGAACATGCTCTGTTCTAAGAACGGATCAAGTGTGACACTGCCCTGCGTCATATTTGCTGAATGAAATCCAGTACTTGTTTCTTACTGTTATGGTGTCAGCCACTAATAACTTCTTCATGCTCTACATCGCAGTCTGGTTGTCTCCACTATCTGATCCACCTTGGAGGGCGTCTCCGCTGTCTGATTCGCCCAGGTGGGCTTCTCCGCCATCTGCTCCACCTTGGAGGGCGTTTCTGCCACCTGATCCGCCTGAGTGGGCGTCTCCGCCATCTGCCCCGCCCTGGAGCATCTGGAAGCCGCTCCTTAGGAAGGGGGCTATGTTACGGGCTCCGCCAGAGGGCACTTCACCACTGGACTATATGTACTGTGTGTCTGTTCCTCCGCTCTGTGTTCAGGACTTCTATTATGAATTCATGTCTCCACCCTGGTCTCATTATCATGTGTATTTTTACCCCGTATGTTTATGTGTCTTCACAGTTCGTTAAGGTTATGTCATATTCATGTTCCCGTGTTTCCCTAGCGTTCTTTCTTTGTTTTCTTGTGCTTCCCGTTATTGGATTACCTTGCCTTAGACCATTAAACACGTTTTGCAGATGAATCCGCACGCCTTCTTGCCTTCCCTTTGTGACACTTACAGACTTTAGGTTGCTGATCGCTAAAATAGTATCTGTTTTACACAAGCACAGTACACCTTTTCACATAATACACTGATTCTTTCTTTATTATTATTTACATGTTTTAAGATAAGTACTGCAAACTATTTATTTTAGCTACATTAAAAAGTTAGTCAAATAAATGTGTTTATTAAGTAGCTAAAATAAATTGATTGCAATCATTAGGACTTAAAAAACTAAATTATTATTTTAGTTTTCCACTGATATTATGGATTTTTAGTACTTCTGCTTTTGAGAAGTATTTGTAAAGTGAATAAATCTTGTATTAGCCCTTCAGGGTCAGAATTATGGGTAATGACAGAAGAAAATGCAAACTTCAGCAAATGTTTTTGCTTTTACTGCTTCCAAACAACCACTGAAATCTATTTATATATGTATATTTATTTATTCAAGTTGTTTTGAATCTAAATATAGTTTTTAAACATATTTTTCCCTTCCTTTATATTCTGTAAGTTTATATGTTTTGAGTACTTCTTTTTCTCACGTTTTTGGTAACATAAACAATACACACACACACGGACAATATTAAAAATATTATATTTAAGTTATTTAAATAAAAAAAAAAGCTATTATTTAAATGTTAATAATTAAGAATAGTACTTTCGATATTCATGTATCATTATTTTAAGGGGGGAAAAAACATGAAATTTGAATATTTTTACTGATATTTCTCATCATCATTAAATCAGATAACATTATTGCTTTTTCTCCACATCAGCAGAATTCTCATTTATTTGTAAGATGCAGGGCTGTGTAATTCATGAAATATCAAAAAAAGTACATATAATCTTTTTGTCCAGTAATATGTGCGTTTTCTGCAGTATGTTTATTAGAGGATGGCATCATAGTCCGGTCAATCCTGGTCAAAGGCATGTAAAGCAGCAGCAGCTTAAAGGTTTCTTGAAGGTCAGGGCAAAAACACAACGGTGACTCCTGCAAGTTGAACAAAAAATCTTGCTGTCAATAATGCATTGCATTAATTAGATGGCACTTAATGGAAACAGTTTCACATTGGCTCCGCGTCTCTCTAGGCACATTGCACCTTTAATACAGATGAATACTTAATGTGTGCTTCTAATGAATTGTTTATACAATACCATCATCCCTTTTCAAAGTTAACACGGATCCTCCGGTCCCTGAACACTCAAACACAATACAGATTCAATTTCAGCTGATTTCTCTAGATACAGATGTCACTCTAATGTAGTTTGATACAATTCGACTCCTTTTGATTATCGCTCTGTTCCAGAGTGTTTGCCGAAGAAAATCTTCTGGCATCCTAAACAAGCTAACTGTCCTGTTGCACACTTGATCGTGTTCATGTTGGACAGTGTTTTTCTGTTTTGTGATGGCATGTCATAATATCAGCTGTACTGATATACACTGGCAGTCACAAGTTTGGATTTTGAAATGTTTTGAAAGAATCCTCTTCTGCTCATCAAGGCTACATTTAGTTGATAAATACTGTAAAATAGTATTATTTTGAATATTATTATCATTTAAAATAGCTGCATATGTGTTAAACCGTTCAAATTAGTGATGTTTGTAAACAAGTTTCGGGAGGAGCGCGCACGCATGATTAACCACGTCTGGCTCCGCATTTACCTAATCAATCCAATCATATCCAGCGGTCTCCTCCTTAAACAAGCTCTCTTCCTTATCTCGTTACGCATTCCTCCTCCGTGGCTCCGCCCCTTCTTCCTAGGGGGGCACGCAGGGTCCGAGCTCAGCCCTCGCTAGGGTTCAAACCACTAGGGCTCAGAATCCTCTGGCTCGCCCCCGGACAGCACGCCAAACATGCTTATTCATTATTATTATTATTATCATCATAAGGAAGCGCAAACTTGTGAAATTAGTTTTGATCCAGTCTTCAGTGTCTCATGATCGTTCAGAAATCATTCTAATAAGCTGATTTATTGCTGAGTAATCAGTTATTATAATTATTCATGAAAAAATTGGGTCTTGCTACTTGCAAAACTGTGAAATATTAAATTTTTCAGAATTCTGATGTGATGAAAGTAGAAAAAATAGCATTTGTTTAAAATAGAATTCATAACATTATAGTTGATTTTCATGCATTCTTGCTAAAAAAAGTTTTTTTTTTTTCTTTTAAATCTTATAACAATTCAAATGTATGGGCTAAGATTAAATAATAATATAATATATGTCTGTATATATATATTTACAATAATTGGTCTTCTTTTGAACTTTCTATTCATCTATGAATCCTGAAAAAAGTAAAAAAAAAAATTTCAGCACTAAAGACTTTCTTTACTGTATTTTTGATCAAATAAATGCAGCCTTGGTGAGCAGAAGAGACTTCTTTCAAAAATGTTCAAAAACATCTGGTTACACTTTATTTTGATTCTTTTGATGTTTTTATATCCACATTCTACTAACTGTTAGTAACTGCAAGTCAACTAATGTAGGGTTAGTAGAGTACGTTTCTGATAGTCAGTATGTAGTGTGTTGTGGATCCACCAAAATAAAGTGTTAGAAGATATTAAGCAGTCTACTAATACTCTAATGACTGCTAGTTGACATGTAGTTGACAAGTTACTTGCTGTTAGTATAACGTCTAAAGTGGACCATCGAAATAAAGTGTTACCAAACATGAATCGTCACAGTCTGAATCTGTGGTGTATTCAGGAGTCTTGAACGTGTGAAGGAATCTGAAGCACTCAGCGTGTGTGAGTTTGTACAGAAGTGCTGTCTTAAGCTGCTGTATTCCCTCCGGCGTCGCCCGCATCTGTCCGAGGGTGTGTGCGGCCCATCTGCTGCTGCGCTGCATTGTGGGCCGGCCGATGTCTGACTCCACACATCCTCACGCTCAAGGTCATCAGTGATCAGAGCCAGACCTGTCAATCACTCTCGCTTGCTGGGCTGGTTCTCTGAATGGGCCACAGCGTTAACTAGTGGAGAATATACTAAAACACAGAGCTGCATGATGCACCAAACTAAAATCACAGTAGTGTGATTACTGAATTGCAAAGGCTGAATTTTCCTGATAGAAATAAATGTGCTGTGTTTGAGAGTGAAGTGCAGCACCGTGTTCATGCACATGCGAGCAGCTCATGATCTGTCTCTGCTTCAGTGTCTCAGAGAGACTTTAATTACAGTAAATGCTGCAGATGCACTTATAAACCGGCTGTTGGCACCAAAAGAAATGACATTTGACCTGTTCACTAAAATCAATGCTCAATGCATTTTTAATGAATCATTTAGAACAGGTTTTAATATTAATATTGCAATTTTACAGTTTTTATCATACATTATTATTATTGCATATTGTTAATGTTTATATATATATATATATATATATATATATATATATATAATATAGTTTTTTTGTGAATTTATTTTGTTTCTATTTTGCTTCCTCTTACAGTGTAGAATTGTACAATATTCGGCTAGACTGTGCGAACCTGTTTGTTGTTTGTTTTTTTAATTGCTTTTTTAATCCTTTTTTTTAAAACAAAAAAAAAATCACAATTTAATTGTGAACCTTGCTGTATACTGTGTTAGACTTTAATTTCAGGTGGATGACAAGGTCCAAAATGTAAACAAAAGTAAAAAAAAAAATTAAACCATACATTTATTATTTCTATTTTAATTCAGCTTTGAATTAGCTTTGTTAAGTTTTATTTAACAATAACAAGGCTGCTGCGGATTTGCTGATGGAGGCAATAGCTTCTTCTGTCCCAGATATGAAACACAAACAGTTGTATTGTGATCACAACTCCATAAACGCTGCAGATGTGTGATGCTGCGGCCCCTGAGGTGTGTGTGGGCCGGGGTCCGCTGGTGCTGTAGGGACAGCAGGGACAGTCCTCAGAGCAGATGCTGGAGAGATGTTCACATCAACAACATCCCGAGGCCCTCCAGATGAACGGAGCCAGAGGAGCCTATCCAGCTGGACCTGCCCTCCTGACGTCTCTGTGCTCCTCTCAGACCCACACGAGCAGAAAACACTGCGTCGTCTGCTGCTTTTTTTGTTCTGTCGGTGTGTATCTTGGCACGCTTTATACAGGACATTTGTATGATTGTATTTATGTTAGCTGCACAAGCTGATTAACATGTGTCATGACCATATGTTTATCTATCTATCCATCCATGCTCCTTCACTGTAACATACAACACACTGAGATCAGACCTGCCAAAACAAATAAAAAACAAACAGATACACTGTCTAAAATCAAAACTAGCTCATGGTCATATAGTGTGTGGATATATAGAAAAAAATAAGAAAATAAATGAATGCAAGTCTAATAATAAATCGACAGTTGAAATAGAATAAAGGATTACTATAATAAGCATAAAATGCAAAAATAAATTTAAATATGTTAGTAACATAAATGCAATTCAAGGATATTGTGGAAACACGAAAAAATGATGTGATGTGTTTTGTGTGCTGTTGATGACGTAGTGCTGCGGTCCCACACGACGCTAATGAGAGGTTGTTACCAAGTGCTAATTAGCTCTGAAGGCTTTGCTAATCTCATTAAACGCAGTAGTGATAGTCCACGTCCGATTTAACAGTTGTCACTATACCTTGACTGTGAGACGCACGGCCTTCTGGGTGAGAGACTGACAGCTCCGCCGAGAACACGCCGTCTGGGAGTGTGTGTGTGTGTCGTAATCAGAGCCTTGTCTGACTCCAGAACCAGAGAAATTACACCTCACTTAACACCATTTGACACACGGCCCACATGAAGCGGTAATTGAAATACTTCTTGATATCGGTCCTGATGTTACGCTGGTTGCAGGAATGGATTATTCCAGAACGTGCAGACCTTTGCTACACAAGTCTGGAATGTCTAAACTCTGCAGCTCATTCTTAATGTGTTAATCTAAAGGCTTTCTGGCTGATTACTGTCAAAGATTTCTGGGCTTGTCATTAAATCTACTTGAACACCATCGTTCATCAGGCTTTAATAGCTCATATAGTCTGATATACTGAGAATATGGAAGAAAAAATTGCTCATTTTTAATCAGAGACTCAAACTGATGATGCTGATAGTCTTATTATAACATTCTGACAACTTGTAATGTTAAGAGCATCTAATAGCCTATTGATATTAATCTAATTTATATGGTCATTAAATCTTCACTAATATGTCTCGGTAAGATGAGACTGAAATGATGCAAACACATAATTCAATGTTGATTGAGAGCTGAAGAAATAAAGGCTCCCCAGAAGATGTGTGATGTTTTGGAGGAGCTGAGGAACATTGGAAGTAAAGCTCCTCAAAAGATCCTGATGATCAGATTCTTCTAGAAAATGATTGATGGAGAAACAAGTAAAGCTGAGCTGCTTCAGTCCAGTAAGAGTTCATTCCGATGCTTACATGATCAAAATCAGTCAAGATCTGACTCCAGAAGCAGCAGCTGGAGCTGGACGTTTGTACAATTACACTAAAAGTGCTAAAGCATGAAAGAGATTGGGTGTGAAACAGGTTTAAGGATCACGCTAATCATTTAGAGAGCTTTGTGTATCAAATATGACTCTTATTGTGGTCAGGAAACAAGGAACAAGCCTGGCTGAACAAAAATGGACCAATCACAAACTGTTCTGTTTTTAGCTTTTATTTATCTGAAATGGTCAATATCTTATTAACAAATGGTCCCACGTGAGTTTTGAGTTTCACTCAACTGAGTGATAAACTGTGATATTGTGACACATCCAGACGTTCACCCTTCAATGCCAAGCTGCATGTCCACTCTATTATTTCAAGGACTTTGTGGAAATATTGAAGCATGAGGTGTCAGTTACTGTGAGCTTTGTTTTATATTGATTCGAGTCCGTCGCACTAAGGACTCGCAGCTCTTTTATGTATTCAGACGGTCCGCTCTTGTAAATTATCATTGAGGTAAGTGGCAAGGTGAAAGCCTATCGTATTTATGCCTCTCATATCACAAAAACCTCTCGTCTCAGACACCTTCGAGATGCTTATTGAAGGTTTTTGTGTCCCCTTGGTGCGTGGAAACATCCATCGAACAGATTTGCTGTCAAAGATCAATATATGGACAGACAAGCCTTTAGTTAACTCTTCAGATGAAGTGTGCTCTGAACGCTCGGGTTTGAGAGGTTAACCGATTTGACCTGCTGGAAAGTTTTCACCTGCTTCTGTGATATGTGTAGGACGATGTCTTGCAGCTCCGCTGGGAATTGACTTAAACTGTGACCTCTTGGACAATAGGGTTTAATGTGTATGTAACAAAGCATGTAACATTTTCCATACTTCATCTGCCAAGAGTGAGAAGAGGTCTGTGCCTATGCACTCAATAATATCTCAATTAATAGATTTCAGTTAAGTCAAATATATGTCACAGAATCAAACAAATACTAAATACAAAACATACAGTAATTTAATAGTTACTGTACATCAGATAATGTGAATCAAACTTTTTAAAGGAATAGTTGATTCAGCAATGGATGCTCTGCAGTGCATGGGTGCCGTCAGAATGAGAGTCCAAACAAATTATGAAAACATAAAAATAATGCACACCACTCCAGTCCATCAGTTAACATCTGGAGAAGACAAAAAACATTAAAGGGTTACTTCACCCAAAACCTGTAAGACCTTTGTTCTTCTTCAGAACATACAGTATCTCACAAAAGTGAGTACACCCCTCACGTTTGTTGCCAGCAGTTCAGACATTAATGGCTGTGTGTTGAGTT
>JAUCMS010000031.1:15699801-15710275 GCA_032357445.1 Enteromius radiatus | reverse complement strand
GATTCATTGGAACCAGAGTCTGCACAGCAGTGATTCATTTGGAACCAGAGTCTGCACAGCGAACCAGAGTCTGCACATCAGTGATTCATTTGGAACCAGAGTCTGCACAGCGAACCAGAGTCTGCACAGCAGTGATTCATTTGAAGCCTGAGTCTCGGCCTCAGTGATTCATTTCAAACCCGAATATGCACTCAAGTGATTCGTTTGAAACCCGAGTCTGGGCCTCAGCGATCCATTTGAAACCCGTGTCTGCACAGGAGTTATTTGTTTGGAGTCCGAGTCTGCGCATCAGTGATTCGTTTGGAACCTGAGTCTGACCAGCAGTTATTAGTTTGGAACCCGAGTCTGCACAGTAGTGATTCGTTTAGAGCCCCAATCTGGGCCTCAGTGATTCATTTGAAACCCAAGTCTGCGCAGGAATTATTAGTTTGGAGTCCGAGTCTGCGCATCAGTGATTCGTTTGGAACCTGAGTCTGACCAGCAGTTATCAGTTTGGAACTCGAGTCTGGACATGAGTGATTCATTTGGAGCCTGCGGAGCTTGATAAAACATTATGGAAATTATATTTGGGAAAAAATTATTTGAAGTGATTTTGTTTTGTTTGGTTTATGTTACATTTATCTATATGATGAGGGCGAGGTTTATGACCTATATTTCAGCTACCACCAGATGGCGACTGAAATGCTTATGCTTTACTGTTGCACATGTGCAGCACACTTGGTCTTGTGCTTTTGTAATTTGATGTAACATGTTGCTAGCAAGTTTGTTGCAAACAGATTTTCTTAACACATTCACATGGTTTAGCATAATGCTAGTATATTTTAGGATGTTTATGATGTTGCTAGCATGTTTAATCACATTGCTATAGCATGTTTATTCAGTAATTACATGTTGCTAACACGTGTGTTTTAGCATGCTTTACTACAATGCTAGCATATTGTTAACATGATTTAACACATGTCTTGCATGCTTTAGCACTAGTGGTATTAGGCTAGTGATGATATATAGCTCAAAATACTTTTATCATAGTGCATGGCTTTTCTGACATAGTAAACTTGCTCGGTAGCACACCTGGTAAAGCATTTGCTCTTGTGAGTCCCTCTAACACGAGTCATGATAAAGGAGCTCAGATATTTGTAGAAACAAGATAAAAAGGGAATGTTTGCTTCAGAAAATGCATTTTTATCTCACATTTATCTCAATGTTATACACATATAGACATTTCGAATTGGATGAAAGTGACAGCCAAATGCATAAATGCAACATTTCTGTAGGGGTTATAAATTCAGATTGATATTGTGTCTTAGATGGGTTAACATCTACTTTGGTTGATGTTATAGCAGCTCTGCCACTGTACGGCTCAGTCTCCAGCACTGAGCCAAACTGTCAGCACCACCTTAGCTCTAATGCACATTTGAAGACAGAACGTTTAGCATAGCATCTCATAACATCTGAATCCATGAATCATAAACGTGATGATCTGTTTACAACCTTCTGAGCATGCATAGTAATTCACAGAAGGAGAAGTGTTTGCATAACCCTGCGTATGGAGAGTCAGATCATGCTGACAAGAGCATACAGGTATTAGAAATGACGCTAGACGCCGGCCCGGCCTGCCTGCCCCTCTTCATTACTCTGAGTGTTTTGGGGGCCTTTGCAAACACAGCTTTCAGGATTGAAATCTGAATCGGTTTGTCCACCGTCCCTGAGCGGCGGCATCCGCTGTCTGCACCTCTTCCGCGCGCTGTGGTTTGTCATGTAAATAACAAATGCTCTCAGTGTGGTGATTTACCGTGGGCCGCTGGCCTCTGATGTATATTAATATTGCTGCACGTTTCACTGTACTACAGTCCATCATTCATTTGGATAAAAGAGGAGGAATTTAAAAACAGCCAATGCGGTACAATGGGGATACAGATTGCATCCATTTATTGTGCTGAGTGATGGAGCGGCTGCCCACTCTGTCCTTCACCTTCCCAAGATACCTTGCAGCTTCCCATAAAGCCTAAAAAAAGAGTCGCCCTTTGCCCCGCACTCTCCCTCTGCCGGTGGGACACAAACTGAGGATTTGTACTCTAGACCACCTGAACGGATTTACACACCTGAAAAAAATACACACTGATAAAATCATCTTAGACTAATTTAAATGTTTGCTTATTGAAAAAAAATAAAAAAAATATCATAGTATTTGTTTATTGGGAGGCCAGAAATCTTAATTAATAAACTATGTATACCAAAGTAAGAATGTTGTGAAGAAATGTAAATAATAATATCATCATCTCTATGAATAGATGAAAAAAACATATATACATTATTACCCTTATTGGTTTTCAGTCATAATACAGAGTCCCAGCTATTGACCTCATCAACATCAACAACTAACTTTCTTACTGTCACGTAGCACCGGCTGTGTGAGCTCGCGCTCCCGCTTCCCCGACAGGCAGGCAGGACACGGAGACAGGGATTCAGGACTAAACTGAAGTTTTAATAATAGAGACAAAAGGGAAACCGCCGAGAGCTATGCAGAGCTCACAACGGCACAACGCAACTTTAACAAGACATGAATACGAACTAAAGACAGAGGTATTTATACAAACAAAACTCAAGAGCAAAAGTGAGGACAGGTGTAAAACACAGGTGACACGAATGAACTAAATTGGGCAAAACCAAAAGGACACAGACAGCGGGGGAGAACATGGCAAGACAGAGAAACACATGGTAAACAAAAACACACAGAAAACGCCCACGGCGTAACACTTACTATTGCAATTAATTAATTAATCCTGACTTATCCAAGCGGTTTGGTCTTTACAGTTAAGACATTTATGTGACTTATTTCTCATGAATCACATCCAGGGTTGCCACACTTTTCCTGTCGCTTCTGATTGATAGATAATATTTTAGGCAGTGGTTATTTGTGGCTAATTAAAAAGAGCATATTTCCTTAGCGATAGAGGCTGTTTACATTAAGTGCAAATAGCTATGTTATTTACGCTATGTTAAAATAGCAGGATTTTCTGCTATTTATACTACTTATTACAAATAGTGGCAATTATCTTTACCTCAGTATTGTAGTACATTATAACTTAACTTAACTTAACTTACTAAGTGTAAATTTTCATTTTAATTAAAATTATTCAATGGATGAATGGATGCCACATTTTTGGGACAATAAAGCCCTTCCTAGACCTACCCGATACTTTATTTTCCACTTTTTGATTATTACCGTAATTTTTTATTATAAAAATAAAGGCTTTTATTATGTGATTTGAAATTTGAAAAGGGAAAAAAAAGTTAACCAAAAGTCAGAATTGCTATTAGAAATCAGCTCAGTCGGGTCAAAATAAGTATGACACATGCTTTACCATCTGCAGGACTGAAAGTGATGATTTACAACCATCTTTTTTTTTTTTACATTTTGACAAAAACGGCAAGTTACTGTAAATAGCCTGTGCCAACAAGGCAAGCTATTTGAACTTATTGTAAAGAGACACTCCTAATATTTTAATCACAAAGAGCATCAGTTACACTTGATTTCAATAGTCCATTTAGACATTCTACTAACTATAAGTAACTTTGTAACTACATGTGTACTAACTCTCGGAGTAGACTGTTAGGGTAGGGTTAGCAGAATAAGTACTAATACTCTAATGACTGCTAGTTGACATGTAGTTGCAAAGTTACTTACTATTAGTAGATTGTCTTAAGTGGACCATCCAAATAAAGTGTTACCAGAGCATCTAATGTAATTCTATAGTTTTAGGCCTGCAAATCACCATTTTAAGATGCTATTTCCAGGTTTTCCATGACATGGTTGTTTTGGCTGTATTGTTGGCATGCTCTGGTGTGTGTGGCTGCAGTCGGTGTGACTTATCATGCAACGGCTTTTGTCCCGGTGTCAGTTTTTCTGGCTGTATCTGCTCTGGATAAATCTTTGCTCTAGCGTCTCACAGGAATGGGGTCACTCTTGCTATATTCCAGTCAGGGAATGCAGCACTTTGAGAGATGGTGGATTTGATTGTTTAAATGGTAATTAGCGTCTTGCTATTAATTTGTGTTTGTGCACGCTCAGACTATCGGGTCAGTCCCTGAGAGAAAGAGAGAGTTTGAGACCAGAGGCCGTCTGGTTTGCGGTGTTATTGTGTCGCTGTACCCAGCTGTGCTTCAGCCGCATCTCTTTATCTCTTTAGCACTCACAGGCATTGTGTTGAAGCTAGCTGTGAAAGAACTCATCAAACAGCCTCTCTGTTTGGGCTGGACAAACGCTCCACTTTACAGGCTCAAATTGGCTGTCAAGAGCGGATCTCACCATCACCGACCCAACAATACACACACACGCCAGCCGAGAGTTAGGATACTATTCAACAGACAAACCTCTGACTTATGTAATTTTGCTGAAAAGAGCATGTTGACCCTGTGTTGTGATCCCAGCTGCTGTTTTCCATGCAATGAAACAGGAAGGCAACTTATACAACCAAACACCAGAAAAGACCAGAAAGCACCATTAAAGTATAGCAAAAGTATATAGAAAGTCATTATTGCTTGCGAATCAATGAGGCGTCTTGTAAGTGATTTAAAGCCTCAAGTGTCACATAATTTCCTCATAAATGAGATTTGAGCTGCGGCTGAAGGGAAGATATGCAGTGAACTGAACTCACACAAACCATCTTATGACCTCAGAACACTTGTAATATTGCACACAGGTCATAAGGATGTTTTTACTGTACATTTACAGTGCTTTTTGTTTTTATAGTCACGTTTGGAGTGACCACTGCATTTTGATGCAGGAAAAAACACTTCAGTGTACATTTAAAAAAGGCATTTATTTTGGAAATAATATATTTAAAAGAAACTGAATGCAATGATTTTGAATGACTTAGCTGCCTGTAATTTGAAATTAAATTAAATTAAATGTAATAAAGCATAATGTAATGACTGCACATACATATTAAAGCAATAAGCTGTGTATAAGATGCTGTGGCATTTATAATTCTACATTGACTGTAAACCATGACTTTACAAGGCTTATTGCTTTTATAAAATGGCTATTACATATATGGAGCAAGGTTTCACAAAATTAAACAAAGCAATCAAAATGTAATGATATTAATAAAAAAAAACTATTCTGTAGTTCCTCTGAAACGGTTGTGGTTGTAACAAAGTGGTTGCCGAGCAAAGCACAGACACAAACTCTGCTCAACCAATCAGAATCAAGGACTGGAGCAATCCATTTTCTAATATGTTATTAATGATGTGTGTTTCATTATTATTGTAATAAAATGTTCATAATGTAATGTTCTCAAAACATAAAACCATGAGCTCACAATGTAATTAAAAATGTAAAAAAATATTTTTTTTCACATAATGTAGTAGGTTATTGTATGAGATATGTACAACTTTATGAACACACTGTAGCAACTTATAATGCAACCACAATTCATAAGGTAATACCAGTACATAATTATCGGTCACACATTTGTTTTATGGTACCCACATTGTAATTGCACATTAACAACTTAACAACTGTACTTAATACATGGATAGGGTTTGGTTTAGGATTATTGCATGTAATTATGCATAATTTATTGTCATTACTGTAGTAAGCACATGCAATATGTGTAAGAAGAACACTGTGAAATAAAGTTTTTGCTAATCATATATACACATATAATACAAAATAACATTTACAGTGTTTTTTTTTAAATTTACTGTTTTTTTAAAAAGTCACTGTGATTTATTTATATATTTTTTGTTTAGGCCTAAATAATACATGTATGATGTGACTGTCCCTCCTGAACAAGATGAGGATGGGCGACTGTACAGCATAAACATGGACTAAACAATTTGATATTTGCTTACTACAGTTACAGTAACTTCATTTCTGTTAAAAACAGCTCAACCAAGGGCATGTAAAGCAGCACGGTGGCTTTGGTTTCTATTTGTGGGCTGCTGTTAACTCTTTCTGACACTCATGCTGCCCTTTGCTGCTTCTGTGACTCTCATCCTCCAGTCTTTCTCTTCAATCTCCATCACCTCCGTTTTCCCTCCATCCTTCTTTTCCTCGTTGCACAACCCCCTCCCTGCGGTGACAGATCACCTGCATCTGAAGTCCTGGTGTTCTCGCCCGGCGGTCTCATTAATGCCCGTGCTGGCGTGAGGGCCATATGGCAGCGCAAGACAAATAACGCCAGTGCTCAGCCATTGCTTCTGCTGACAGAACTGCAGCCCACCGCAGTATTTTGCCCTCGACTGCTTCACTCCACACACTCGCCTCTCCTCGTGTGTCCTTCAAAAGCCCACCACTGAGACGCCTGTTGCGCTGAGGCTTTGGACAAGATAGTTCACAGTGTCAGGAGTGAAAATCTCTTCCGTTTTGAGGAGTTACACTCTTAAATATAAAGGTTCTTTATTTGCATCAGTGATTCCATAAGAAACTTTTCATTCCACATAAGGTTTTAATAGTCGAAGAAGGTTCTTTAAATTGTTATTATGTTATTTTATATTATTTTTTAAGGGACAGTTAATATTAATGCTTATTTTCTGTGTTTCCTGGCAGGTTAATTATGAGAACCAAAGACCATAAATGTATTTTTTTTTTGCAAAAACAGATTAAGTTACATTTTATTTTGATCCTATTTAGACATTCTACTAACTATAAGTAACTTTGCATCTACAGTACATATGAACTATTTTACATTAATGTTCAACTACATGTCTACTACTGTACCTCTCAGAGTAGACTAGTTAGGGTAGGTTTAGGGATAGTAGAATAAGTTGACATATACTTTAAGTAAAGTTTCTGATAGTCAGTATGTAGTGTTGTGGACTCGTCAAAAAAGTGTTAGAAGATACTGTATTAAGCAGGCAGTCTACTAATACTCTAATGACTGCTAGTTAACATGTACAGTACTGTAGTTACTTACTGTTAGTAGAATGTCTAAAGAGGACTATTGAAAAAAACTATTAAAATGTTACCAGACAACTTCATTTTCACAAAACATGTTTTTTATTGTTATCATGTTTTGAGTTTTTTTTTTAATTAGGTATTTTTTACCCAATCAAAATAACCAAACTGCAATTTGATAGCATGCATGAAAACATGATCTGCATTCCAAATGAACTGTTCATACATTCCAACAAACACGTCACACACCAAAGAAAAAAACTAAACAAAAAAATAAAAGCAAGCAAGAAACCACTGCTTTAAAGATGAAGCTCAAATTCAACTTTCTTCAGACTAAGAAAAAATGGTTCTTTTAAGGAATTGTTCACCGAAATGTTCTTTGGGGAACCTAAATGATGTTTATAAACCAATTTCAGGAGAAGTGCGTATGAATGATTAATCATGGCTAACGCCCCGTCCCCAATCAGCCTATTAATAGATTACCCTTTCAGAGTTAAGAGGTTTTCCTTTAAATAGAGCAAACTCCCCTTCTCTGGCATCTCGTTATTTGCATCTAACTTCACAATGTCAGAATCAGATTTCTCTTCTGGAGACTACGACCACAAGGACCTCATTCCTCCTACTACACCCGCCGCCAAACAAGCCGCAGCCCACGGGAACCAATCTCTCACTCTCCCAGACGCTTCCTCTCTCGATCTCCTGCACCGACAAGACAACCTCAAGCCTCACCAGCCTCATCCTACACTTCCGCCAGATCATCCACTCTCATCACCGAGAAATGGACCATCCCGGCTCTCCGTCATGCATTAGCCACAGCATGCATTGCTTTTTCCTGGCACTTAACCAAAGCAGAACTCCTCACTCCCACCAACCAAGCACCGCTCCTCCCTCTAATTCTCCTCCAGCAAAAAGAAAGGACAATCAAAGAAAGAACCATGCTACTCACCTAATCCTGCCATCCGCTCCCGCTCACCACCATCCTGGTCACAGCAGCAAGCCTTCTGCCAGCCTCGGCAGAGCCCCGGATGCAGCTGCCCACAGTTCCTCCTCTCCAGCCGCTCAACCTGGCACCATCCGCTCACGCCCTCGAAGACCAAATAATTTTAACCCGACCCATGCCTTCACAAACTCTGGAGCTCTAAAATTCCTTCCTAAACCAGTGGAAAGTCCACTCTTTCTTCTATAAGGACCTTCTAGCCTCCCAGTCAACATCCAACTTTTTACCAACGCTGCCCCTTCCAACGGTTTCGGTGGGTTCTACCGTAACCGTTGGTTCGCCTCCACTCGTACCGACCAACTCCAAAATCGGCCCCACCACCTAGCCTCCTCAGCTCTCTTCAAACTTTACCCCATAGTTATTGCCGCTTCACTCTGGAGGAAGGAATGGTCCGCCTTTAGCCTCGTTATCCACTGCGACAATGAGGCGACCATCCAGTGTATTAACAAACACAGCTCCCACTCCCCTGCCATTATACCCCTCCTTAGACGCCTTATTTGGATTTGCTAAACATATCCCAGGTGAAAAAATACAATTGCTGACTTCCTTTCTCGCTTTCTCTTGCAGAAATTCAGGACACTGGCCCCAGAAGCAGAGCCCCAGCTGGCCCCGGTTGGCTTTGACCCTGGCTTTTTTCATTAAACAAAGCAAAACTGACCAGTTCAAGAAAGGCCACTATATATATATATATCTTTAAGCTCCAATCCCCCAACCAACCCTATCAAACCTGGCAGGCTTTTCTCCTCTACAGGAGCTCCCAACTCGCATTCCCCTTCCGACCCATTGTTCACCGATGATTCCAATTGGCCAGCTTCACAATTCTGGTTCCAAAAAGCACCTTAAGGCTCTCCTCCACCTCTCAGGCATCCCCTCATAAAATTTCTCCACCCACTCTTTCAGAATAGGAGTAGCCACATCAACAGCCGAAAAAGGCCTGTCCCAAAACCAGATCCAAATCCTCGGACAATGGTCCTCAAACGCCTATAAAAGCTATATCTGCTCAGACCAGTCAGTCATCAGAAACGTTCTGCAAACCTGAGCCAACCCTTCTCCTTTACGCAGCAGCTCCTCCAGCAGGGGACCTCTCAAACCCCCCACTCCCCTGACAGCTTGCCCTAGACGGACCCAGTGCATGGACCGCTCCTACAAGGGACACTCATACCTCACACTCATACCTCTGTTTTCGGCAGCAGACCTCGAAAGTCAGAGCTATTGCACCCATCGCGTGGATGGCTCCCACCAGAAAAGGTCGTTTTCCCCCTCCTGCCATAACAGCAGGTAAGCTCGAACTGGAGCATTGCACCCACCGCACAGACTGCTCCAGCAACAGTCCTCCGCCCCGCTGAGAAAGTGTGAACTCCTGAAACTGGTTGTATTATGGCATCAAACTATTATGGAACAACCCTCCTTCTGGAAACTTTATTTTTAAGAGTGTACCCTGAAGATTCATGGTAATGAATGTGTGATTGTGAGCATAAAGGAATCAGGAAACCAACCTGTAGTTTTTCACTGAAGAAGAAAACTAGCCACGACAAGACTAAATTGATCATAGAGATTCTCAGGTTGTTAATCATTTGAATTTGAAATTGCTAAAATCAACAGTTCTTCTGGCTGAATTTCATTCCTTCAGTTTATTGAAGATCTGATGGATGAACTTACAGCTCGATTGGAGTTATGAGTTGTATCAGACAGTGATAAGACTTTCAGTTTTATAGATGTTGCCATCTTCAGGTTAATACAGGCGGTATTCAACACTCACAGCTGTAAGAAAACGTAATTATCAGTACTAAAAGCTGACATGCATAGCCCTACTGAAATGACTAAAATGCACTCTCAAAAACTTTCTGAGCTTTTTCAGATGTTGTTCACTAATAATTGCATTGATTATTCGTATTTAGGATATCTGAATTTGTTCATAACCTAGGATAGGATAGGATAGGATAGGATAAACTTTATTTGTCCCCGAAAGGAAATTCATCTTGGACAAAGTGCTACCAAGTTGCTCTGAACAAACAATACAACTAATAAAAAAACAGATAAAACATATAAGAACATTACATACATTAAAAAGTGCTAGCATTCTTTAAGTGCATTGCTCATCTTGATGGAGTTCAACAGTTTTATTGATGTAGGGATGAACGAGAGTTTCAGTCTATTGGTTTTACACAATGGCATTCTCCGTCTCTTCGCTGATGGCAGCAGCTGATATTCACTAGAGAGAGGATGTTCAAGATTAGTACTGATGCTCATTGCTCTTCTCGTTACTGCCTGTTCATACAGAGTCTGTAATGGTACATATTGCTTTAATCCTATAACTTTCATAGCTGTTTTGTGAATATACGTCAGTTTGCTTTTCAGTTGAACAGACAAGTTTCCAAACCAGACTGTTATTCCATAGCAAATAAGACTTTCAAACATAGCTCGATAAAAAACAAGCAAGATGTTACAACCCACCCCATACAGTCTCAGCCTTCTTAAAAAATAAAGTCTCTGTTGTAGTCGTGTGCACAGACTGTCAATATGTGTCTTCCAACAAAGAACACTGTCCATATAAAGCCCCAGGTATTTATAGG
>JAUCMS010000031.1:15689504-15699701 GCA_032357445.1 Enteromius radiatus | reverse complement strand
ACGAAAAAAAGTACCTGGAAGCCGGTACAGGTACAACTTTTACACAGTGGAAAACCAAACAGAGCCGAGCCGAGGCGTGTACTGTGCAGTGGAAAAGCGCCATATGTGTGATATTTAAAATTATTTGTGTGTGATTTCAGCTGTCCCTGCCATTTCATAAAGTTTCATACATTTTAGTATGTACATTTCTTATTAATCATGATTTGCTTGTGGAAACATGTACTAATTTGTGTGTACATGCAGTGAATGAGACCCATTGTTCTTCATTCACACCCTGAATATCTTACTGTGTGAAGAATTAAATATTTGCTGCTGTTTTATGAGTTCATTATTTGCTGTAATTATTCAATTAAGGTTCAGATTGTGGAAAACTGTTATCGTGCCTTTCCTTTTTTTCTTTTAACTCGACAAAAACAGAGCATTTCAGACATTCAAATATGAATAATACAATTCAATTCAAATTTATTTGTATAACGCTTTTCATGATATGGTGCGAACTCTTCCGAAGCTACCTCCTCTCAGTGTAACAGCACCATCTATATGTACGGTACGAGTCAAACAACCTCATCTTCGTTTGAACCTCTGAGATATTGCTGACTTTCTGTGGGACCGTTTTTCCATTCTTCGTTCCTCCGTTCCTTTATGACCGCTTGAGTGGATGCTGGTTGGCCACACAAAAGGCTAATCATTAAACAGTCATTTAGTCGTGTTCTTTTAAGTATATGAATCAGCCGCCTCATTACTGTCAATGTGTAATTAGCTGATTAATAAACAGGGGCCGGGTGGGCCGGTGGGAAGCGCTCGTGAAGTAATTGTTTCTGGAGAGCCTGAGCACAAGGGCCCATTAAGACATAAAGAAGCTCGCATTCATCCCAAATCATTACTTTACAAAATGCGCAACTTGTCTTGGGGCTGTTGATGTGTAATGGCTTCTTTATGGCCGGCTCTTCTCTTAATCAGCTACGGTTGGCAGGTGTAGTTATCGGATGTACAATAGCGCTAAAATTAGGCAAACACATTCGCCTTTTTAATCACTGTCAAATTGTGGATTCCTAATGGCATGCATTGAATTTAATACTGAGCTGTTTTTCCCTGATTAATCTGAAATGTCTTTTCTGAGCACGTTTCGACCTTTGGCTGCGATCTGAAGGCCGTTTCTCATGGTCATGTGCTGTTTTGAAATCCCTCAATGTGTAAACCCAAAACTGCAGGGTTTTGTTTTAAATACAACTTGTGGTTAGCCATCGTTCCCTCCAGAAATATTAATCAATTATCCTGCCCTGCTCCCGGTGCAGGATCCGTATGGAGAGGAATTCATCTGGAAAGAGGCACAAGCAGATATAATAGGACTGAGCAAAAAGCCCCTCCGCTGAGTGCTGTGCCATCTAATCCTGAGAGACAGCCTAGAGCCACAATGTCACTTTTAGTTCCCCCCTTGGTCCCTCAGTGCGGCGCTCATCTCAAAATGGCCGTGTAACGTGGATAAACTTCCGAAGTGATGGACACAGACAGCGCACGCTGGAAGACGCTTGTGTTTTTGTTTTGATGAGGATCTGGAAGTGTCTGCGAAGATCATTGTTCTTTTACTCAGCCTTGCTCAGTACCTTTATGAAAGCTGGATGGAAAGTAAAACTTCCAGAGCTGTAATCCATTACTGCGTCTGTTACATGATAACACTTGTAGTCACACATTTCAGGTTATATAATCAGACTACTTTTAGATTACTTTTGAACTTACTTGTTCGGCACATTGATATAAATAGGATCATCTTGTAACATATTGATATAAGTAATAAAAAAAATATATATTCCAATTGTCGATATCAATAACATGAAGGGCAATAAACATATTACGTCAAGGTTTGTGAATGAACTACAGAGGGTTTGTGAGTTTAATGAAAGCTAATAATGCATTTCATTTACAACAATTATTTTAAAACTAATCAAAATAGAACACTGAAATATTTTATTTGTTTACATGAACGTCATGTGACCATAACCAGTGTCAGAGAACTGGGAACATGCAAATGCCATAGATCGTTATTAAAATATTTATTTTAAAATCTCATACAATATAGCATACATCATACAATGTAGCAATCACGTAGCAAGAATTATATTAACCATCTAGACCACTCTAGGCAGATATGTAGCAACAAGCACCCAGAACACACTTCCACTCTACTGAAACTTGAGTCTGTTGTGTTACAGATTTTATGATGTCATATTTCTCATAAAAGTGTGCTGTGAGTCAATCTCCAGGAAAGCAGTGTCTGCTGGGATACGAGATGATGTCACCATTTTTAAACCACACTATGGCCTGCTCAGAACTCATGGAGGAATTCAGAAAATAACGTTTGAACCAAAACTACTTGGAAAATGTTTAACTAAGCAAGCTTTGAATCACGTGTCTGCAGCACTTGCACTGATAAAAATGCTAATGCAATCAAACCTGTTAATCACCCACCCAGTGGCCATTTTCTAAAGCAGGAGGCTCTGCCTTTAAAGTAACGATTATTCTGTGTTTTATTCACTCTCATGTTGATGCTGTTATTTTTTTCTGTAAAACACAAGGTAGAGTCTTCATGCAGCTCCAAGCGAGTGTCCAGCTCAAAAACATAGTATAACATTGTGCAAGTATCATATTGCTGTTCTTCTTTTGTGTTCCTCAGAAACAAATAAAGTGACTTGGGTTTGGAGTGATGTTAGGGGCTCGAAATTACGAATTTCACCCCATTTTATCCCATTTCAACAGTCCAATCTGACCTTTGACTTCAGGCACACAGGTAATTCAAATCAGTAACTATGATTTAAAGTTTAATGTGAGATTGTATTATCTTTGCCAATTAGAGGAATCAGTATGTAGTAGCACATTTTGTGGCATCAGAAATCCTGTCGACCTCACGCGGTTCTGTTGCTCTTTTAGCGTGAATATGAAACACGCTCATTAACACAACAAAGCATGTGTGTTTCTGTGGCCTCAAGCAGCTTCCCTTCTATGTTCAAATGTTCACACATGAAAGTTGGCTTCAGTCAAATGCATAAAGGGGCTTTTTAATTGTCAATCATTTGTCTGGACCGCCATGCAGTGTCACGATACAACTGTTTACAACCCAGAGTCATTGGAAAAACATGCTCGTGGTGCCATTTCTGCAAAATGCTGCTGCTCTTGAACTTTGCGGAACACTTCAGAAGTAAAATGTCCATTGAGTCACACTAAAAGCATTTTATCTGAAATAAATGAACGTGAATCTGGAAATGTTTTAATTGTGTTGATTGTTGTACTGGAGTGTCCAGTGAGTGACATAACCACCCAGAACATAAGGACATGTAAGGACATAGCAGCAACCAGTATCATGACTTGCAATGCTGTACCGGGTGCAAGACTGAGCAAGTTTACCATGTCAGACAATCCATACACATGGAGCTGTTTATGTGATGCAAAAATATTTCTTTACTTGATAATCTACTACTGTAATAGTAATTTGCAGAAAAAGGAAGAGGTTTTCCTAAAATATATACGTAGAGGTGCATTTTTCCAATGTTGTTAGGTTGTGGTTCTGAGTTTGATTTATGGTCTTATAGACAAACTACAATCTTTTCTAGAGGCAGCTGAACTTATACGGTTTAGAAATGTTTGTCATTACGACAAAAACTATTTGTTTTGTCATTAGGTTTCATGTTATTTCATACATGTATGCATTTTGGCTAACACTTTTATCCATAGTGATATTTCAGTCTTTTTTTTTTTTTTGTCCATTTGGAGTTTGACAGATGTTTGTCAAATTTATCCTTTAAATTGACCTCTCAATACATTTGAGTCACGCTACCATTGCAGCTTTCCACCGTGATGAGCAGCTGGCTTTTACACACTGACAGAGATGTTTGGCCACATCCACTTATACCTTTCTGTAGCACGTCAAAGAGATTTGTCCACTTGCTGTAATTAGTCGTTACCATGACAACTTCCTTCCACAGGAACAGCCCCTCCCAGCCATAAAGGCCTCGCCGTCCTCGATGGGCCGAAATGAATTTCCTCACTGGGGCAGGGGCCCAGTCAATCGTCCAGCTCCAGTACAGGAATCCAGTGGCTGATGCTGCTCATATTTCAGCCTTGGTAAAGATTAGCTGTCAGCCCCAGAGGAGATGTATTGATCTGTTTTCCTTTTTTTCTGCCAGCAATCACCTGACAAAAGCAGCGAGGAGGGCTTCCGTGAGTGATGCCCGTTCCCGTCTCCACCTACTGTGCTGTATATGGGGGTGTTCCGGTGACCGCTAATGCCGGGATATAATTAAACCATAAACTTAGCATGAACTTGCACTCAGAGTCATGTATGTTTCATTCACTATGATGAAAAGACCACATATAAACAAAAATCAATAAAAAAAAGCATGTTCTCAATCAGGACTTTTCTCTTGTTTTCCTGTAAAAAATGTCGTAACATCTTAATACTAGAGATCTTTTTTGTCTTGTTGCATTGGCAGATTTTTCCACTTTTCTGTCACATTTTTCATCTGCCAGTGGAACAAGACAGTTTTGTTGTTTTCCAGTAAAAGTTTCATTTAGAAATTGGTATTTTCCTATTTCCTTGAATCAAATATAAATCGAATCCCTCATGAGCTCGAAATGAATGAATGTTGATTAAATAATAAATGTTTTTCTGAATATTTCATCATTATCTTTTTCATCAACTTGGGAATGTTGAGACTATCAGACTTGTGACCACTGGGTTAGGAAGTGCTGGGATCACTGGGCCTCGAGCCATGGACAGGAGAGCACTAGAGACTACAGTAGGAACCACAAATAGGGCAAGCTGAGACCAAGTGAAATTGGGAGCAGCTGACTTGAAATCACAAGACCACTGAGACTGAACACCTGAGAAGAGAAGATGCCAACCCTCAGACAACATACAAAACTATAAAATTTTGAGCGCAACATATATTAATTGCTCTATTGTTCACCATATGTTTGATGACATGTCATTAACTAACTATTTGTTTTTACTTTACATTTCTGGGTAACACTTTAAAATACTGTTCCATCATTAATGAAAATCTACACAAGAACACATGAATAATGCAATATTAGCACTCTAGTACTAACAAGAAACTCTGATTGATTAATTAATTAGTAAGTAATAGTGCTTAGTCAATGTGGTAGTTCACTATTAGCTAATCAGTAATTATTTTTTTCATACCTTGCTAAGAACTACTGTATACAGATTCATAATTAATATGAATGATATAAAATATATAATTAATTCTAAAATGATGGTCTCTCAAGTATCATCAAATACTTGAGAGGGAATTGCAAATTTTTTGCATCAGCATTTTGAAGTGAACTGAAATCATTAAATACTAATCCAAATAACTACAGCAGTTTCTTCAGAAGGATGTAGTAACACTTAAATCATTAAGATTCAAAACCTTACATACATCTCAAAAACTTACAATGATTTTCACTTTAGAACACTGATCCTAACTATTATTTTCAACTGAGCACTATTATTTACTAAATTGTTAAACAGAGTTTCTTGTTAGGTAATAGTAGTTAGTGCAACATCAATAGTGCATTAGTCATTTGTTCCTTATAGTTAGCACTTACCTCTCACCGCACAGACGCACCAGCACTGTTTGTTTGTATCACGAATCTGTCAAATAAAATCCACCCTTCGGGGGTCACAAATAGTTCCTTGTTGCGTTGTCCTTCACTGTTATCGACAGTGGTGGAGAATGCAGGCAGATTAAACAGTGTAAGTACACCGGCAAGGAATGAAGATGATTTTTTTTTGTTTTCGTTCTACTGTTTTAACCACGCTCACTTCCTGTTTTCCCAGGCATGTGCTCCTCCCTTCGGTGACATGGAGGAACTGGTTGCTGACAACGTCCCGCTACCTGAACCCCGAGTCACGGCAGCACAGCTTATCCCCAAAACTACAGCGGACGATGACATGAAGTGTTATCTGCGGATGTTTGAGTCCGTGGCCAACACGGAAAGGTGGTCACGAGACACCTGGGTGGCGGTACTGGCTCCACTGTTGTCGGGGGAAGCGCAAAGAGCATACTTCTTCCTGCTACAGCTATACAGGATTTTCCCACCGGAAAAATAAACTTCCCATCACTTGCGTGCATGGCGACACCCGCCACATCCCCACATTCCAAATGTGCCTCCGAAAATGGGAAAAAACCTGGAGATTGGAGGTGGGGTCCTTAAAAGATTTACCTGTCCCCGTCTTGTTGGGTCGCGACTGGCCGGGCTTTGAAGAAGCCCTGTCCCTCGCCACACAGGCGAGGAACCCAGACCTGCTCTGCTAACCTTGGAGAGTGGGAAAGACGGTGAGTCCCCCTCTCATGATACTAACCTTTTTCATGATGTGTTCCAACAGATCACAGGAGGGGGTTCCTTTGGAAAGGCGCAAAAGGAGGATGACAGGTTGAAACATTGCTGGGGACCAGTTAGCATTATAGAGGACCAGGATGTCCAGCCCAGCCCTCACCCTCTCCTGCACTTCATTGTCTGGTGGCCTCTTTTACTGTGTGTACTGTTAAACATTTCCTTGTGGTGCCAAAGTCAAAGACCCCCATCATCCTGGAATTGGCCCACTCGAATCCCCTGGCAGGCCACCTGGGAGCCAGAACACCATTCAGAGAATTAGAGAACGGTTTCACTGGCCAGGAATGGATGCCGAGGTAAAACAGTTTTGCCATGCCTGCCCCACTTGTCAACGGACTTCACCCAGGAAACCTCCTCCCAGCCCGCTCATACCTTTACCCATTATCGGGGTGCCTTTCGAGCAGTTCGGGATGGACCTCGTAGGGCCGCTGCTAAAGTCTGGCTGGGAGCATGAACGGTGGCATGAACACATCCTGGTCATCACAGACTATGCCACCCGCTATCCCGAAGCCATTCCCCTCAGAAAGGCCACCTCCAAGGCAATCGCCCAGGAACTCTTCTTGCTGGCAAGCTGGGTAGGCATCCCATCTGAAATACTGACCGACCAGGGAACCCCATTAAGGACTGGAATCGGCTACTTCCATACGTGCTCTTCGGCATTCGTGAGGTCCCTCAATTTGAGCCCTTGGTCCAGCCCCATTGTACTGGTCCCAAAGCTGGATAGCACCCTCCGGGTTTGCAATGACTACCGTCGCCTCAACGAAGTGTCCGAATTTGACAGCTACCCCTTGCCCTGAGTGGACGAACTCCTCAAATGGTTTCATCCCGTTTCATCACTACCCTGGATTGAACGAAAGGGTACTAGCAAGTCCCGCTCTCTGAACACACCAAGCTGAAAACCGCCTTTTCAACCTCCTCTGGCCACTGGCAAAACCGGGTCCGTCCCTTCGACCTTCACGGGGGCCCAACCACTTTCCAAAGACTCACAGACATTGTCCTCAGGACCTCACCAGAGTTATGCCACTGGCCACGGGCAGGAAACCCCGTAGGAGATCAACGTTGCCCTTGAGATTCATCAGGCACACCTGGACCTCGTCAGCCCGGGCCAATCAGTCACAGCTATTATCATATAAAAGTAGATCAACCAGGCCAGTCAAGTGAGAAGCATCTCCCTGCTGCTACGATTGCTTATGCCTACTCTCTTTCTTTCTGCACGCAGAGTACTCGCCTTGACCGCTTGGCCCCGCTACCTCACTCGTTGCACTGGATAAAGCACGGTCTTATGGACACTACAAGTTGGGAAAGAGGGAAGGAAGGGAAAAGCACCACAGTACTTACCTCTCACCACAACGATGCACCAGCACTGTTTGTTTGTATCACGAATCTGTCAAATAAAATTCACCCTTCGGGGGTCACAAGGAGTTCCTTGTCACATTGTCCTTCACTGTTATCGACAATATTCATTGATGACAGAACAGTATTTAATGGTCACTGCCATATAGAAATCAACTTGAGATTGACAAGCTATTACTAAATATTACGTATTTACTTTTCTATAGAGCTGCTTTGCAACAATTTGCATTGTAAAAAAGGGCTTTAGAAATAAGCTTAAATTGAATTGAGATCACATGGAAGCATGTAAAGTGCCGGAGTTGGGGTCTAACCAATTGTACACCCCACTCTACAAACTCACAAAAGGTCCCTCGAGGGCCATCAAGACTTTTTAAGACTTTCCATTTCCATTAATTGTTTAAAGCCTCTAAACACAACTGATATATTTCCAGTGTTGGTCCCTCACTCTTAGAAAGGGGGCAAAGCTGTTCTTGTCCTTTCAAAAGGTACTAATAAATGTATCATATGTACCATATAGGCTCAATAAGATGTATCTTTTATCTTTAGTACCTTATAGGGTGTTGCCCTAGTGACAGATTTATTTATCCCTAGTGCTGGATATACTTCTCATTCAGCATTTGTCTGTAGCACTGTCTAATTAATTAATTTACTTTTTGTAATGTGGTATTTTCATCTTAGGGTTAGGGTCAGTCTGTGTCTCTCATACACTGCTATTTCCTCACATTCATCACTTAATGCTTGACTTTGATAATTACATACTTATTCTTATGACTTACAGATCATACAACATTAATCAAAAGCTGGTTTATATATTATGTATATTATGATTTTTTTTTCCTTCATAGCGAGACATTATGTGTGTTTAAACAATACTTTACAATAACTATTCAGTAGTAGTTAATGCTAATGAATCTGCAAATGCATGCATGCCATTCATAACCATGACGAACTCTGTGTCTGTTAATGATTATCACATTAACGGCTAGTTTGAGGAAAATAAATACATTTAAAAGGAAATGTTCAGGTAAAGAAACATTAACCTGGGGACAAAAAGTGATTCACTTCGTGTGTGCATAGTAGGCTGCTAGCAAATATGCATGCATTTAATACAATTTCTCAACAGACAGGTGATATATATAAAAAAAAATGAAATTTGGGGGGAAAAAACAATTCATAGAGTCCCACATTATTCATAGTCAAATGTTAACCTGGACATGTCAATATCAGTCAAAGCATTGCAGTATTGAGTAGATGTATGCTGTTGGGCAAAATTCCTGCCAGAAGTCACAGGATGCCTGCAGCACTGTTTCTTGAGGATCCTCCTCCTGGTTATTAATGCACTGTGTGTTTCCTCATGTCAGGCGTTTGTATGTGAATATGTGGACAGTCAGTGTAGCCAAACCCCAGCATAAATAAATCAAAGCACGCCAGGCTGTGTGTGATGTGGCATCAGTCGGGCCCCTGCAGTGTGCCCCTCTGTTACAGCAGCAAACGGGGCCACTCTGGCCGTTTAGCCTGAACTCAATCATGAGGTGCTCTGCTCTTAATCTCAGCGCCTGGGAAAACACTAAAGATGTCTGCCGCCACTTCGCTTTGCGTCAAGAGCCAGGTAATTCTCTGGCGCTCCGGAGTAACAAATCACATCTTCAGCTGTCCGTCTTTCCATCTGTCTATCCCTCCCCCCTCGGCCAAGAGAAGATTGATGGAGAGATGGAGGGAAAAATCAATGCTTTCCTGCGAGCTGTGTCATGTTTAGGGATGGCTGATGCGCAGACGGCAGCTTTTCCTGGATCCATCCGAGTGAAAGAGGCACGTGGATTCACTCCATCTATTTCCCTTCCTCTCTGACCTGATTTTTTTTATTTTCCTGCTTTTAGACCTTGGACAGCAGGTGGTAGATGAAAGCCAATGCTCTCTGTACTAGTAGATCTCTTAGCTTGTTTTCTTTGGGACGGAGGTGATTTTCAGCAGCTCTGTTTCCGTGAATATGACTTTCATCCCTATTTGTCATTTTATGGTTAATTATACGCTTACACAGTGCCTGTCGCACTTGATGTCATTCATCTTTCTTTTAATCAGCGGCTCGCTGCCATGCTCATTTGTTCATGTATACAGTCAGTGTCCGAAATTAACACCCAGCAAGCTCCAAATGAGGGTAAAATGGGCTTTGGTGGAAAAATAAAATGTATTATAACCACTGAACAGTTTGGGTTGAACTGCTGCAGTAATTAATAAATTAAATTAATCGCAAATTTATCATATTTTTTAATTACATATATATATGTGTGTACTGTGTATATATATTGTGTATATATAAATACACATACATACAACATATATATATATATATATATATATATATATACAGGGTGGACCATTTATATGGATACACCTTAATAAAATGGGAATGGTTGGTGATATTAACTTCCTGTTTGTGGCACATTAGTATAT